>PJEM01003967.1:0-68025 GCA_004023845.1 Helogale parvula | reverse complement strand
GAAAAGCCCAGGCTCTGAGGTGGTCAGGACTTGTGACTGTCCTCCCCACCACCCACTGGAGGTCCAGCTTTGCTGGTCGAGGCACGAATGGGGATTCATTCCGTTCCCCATGTAAAAGAGCTGTCTGGGAGCGGGAGAATGGTGGCATGTGTGTGTGTGTGTGTATGTGTGTGTGTGTGTGTGTGTGTATATATATATATATATATATATATATATGTATATATATATAATAGACTATATTAGAAAATTCTCTATGTATAAATATAAAACACTGGTATCCAAACATGACACCACAGCTAACTAAAGTGCTTGACAGGAGTTGGGCATGTCTAAGTATGTAGGTAAAACTATTCATCCTGAGTACTAGGATGAGGGAGCCAGGAAAGCAAAAACATGGAGGGCCTCCTTGCCCCGTGTGGGTGGGGAGGAAAGCTCGAGCTGCCCCCCACCCACCCCCACCCTGGCCCACAGCTTTCTCAGGCTGTCTGATCGCCATCCCAGGTCAACACCATGCCTCATCTCCACCTTGACTCTACTTTCCCCACTGTGCTTCTGTCCATAAGGAGACCAGCACGGATGTGCTGGACATGGGAGAGGCTTGTCCCCACAGGGGAATGTTAGTCAGTCTCTGCCCATAGCTTCCTTCGCCCACAGGGCTGGGAGTGAGGGGACCACTATGTATGCTGCGGCAGGAGAGGAGGATTATTGTCATCATAATTAATAATTTGAGGAATCAAATGCCATCGCTCCTCTAGGCCAGGCCCTGACTTCTCTCTTCTTGGGCCTCCTGCCTCGGGTGGGGCTGGAGGGAGGATGGGAGGAAGCCTTGGAGGCAGCTGATGGGAAGCTGCCCTTTTATCCGCAAGCCTCAAGCAAAGCATTAGCACCTCCACCATCCCTAAGACCTCTTCCCTACAAAACAAGGCCCATTCTGGTCTCAGACCCACAAAAATGCCACAGGTAAATGGTCACCAGAGCTCCTGGGAGTAGAGGGGCCCCAGAGGGCAAGGAAGAGGCCTCCCCAGGACATAGTGCTACAAAAAGGGGTTGGTGGTTGGAGGTTTGGAGGCAAACGGGCTTGATGAGGATCCAGTCTGGAAAGAAACAACAACCACAAATTAGAGGATTAGGGAGAAAAGCTGGAGGCCACAGAAAAGATGCAGCCCAGGATTCCTTTCTGCCCCAAAATTACTGCGGTCAGGGTTGTGGGCAAGTCAGTGAGCAGAGGCGAGTCAGAGAGAGGGAGTGTGGGCGCACTGACTAACCCACTCGCCTTGGCCAGGCAGGGCTTCCATTCCACCCTGCCCTTTTCCAGAAGGATTCTGTCCTGGGTCCTCAGAGAGAGGCCCTACCCCACACCGAGGCCGCACTGGCACTCACCATGAAGGGGTTGGTGGATGTCCCAGATGGCTGGCTGAGTTGCCTCTGCCCCAGCTTGGCTGACCCTAAGTCACTGAAGGAAGAGCCTGGGAAGCAAGAGCAAAAACTCAGCTGCCATAAGCCTTGCCCCTCACGTTGGTGCTGACCAGGTGCATCTGGCCTCCCTGCAGGGCGGGCACTGCTACCACATACAGTGGCAGCAAGACTGGGCCTTTCTAGAGGCACCTGGGTGGCTCGGTTGGTTGAGCGCGCAACTTCGGCTTGGGTCGTGATCTCACGGTTCATGGGTTCAAGCCCCACATTGGGCTTTACGCTGACAGTGAGGAACCTGCTTAGGATTCTCTCTCTCTTCCTCTCTCTCTGCCCCTCCCCTGCCCATATTCTCTCTCTCTCTTAAAAATAAACATAAAGAAAAAAAAAAAGACGGGACCTTTCTAAAGTCAGGGAATAAGGGTACAGAGCAGTCAGAGGACATAGGAAGGCCTGTGGCTTCTCTGGTCCCTCCTACTGGTCCAAAAGGGAACTAGCTCAGATGTGTGCCTCCCAAATATTCCTAATCTTCACTCCTCCCCATCCCTGGGGGTAGGGAATGGGGGTAAGAGAGGAAGGTGGGGTTTGAATCCCTTACCATTCTGCTGCTGAGTCATCGAGGTCTGTGTGGGGAACAGCGGTGGTGGGAAGGTGCCGACAAAGGCCCTGGTGGGTGGCACTGTCTGGGGGAAGCCAGGCCCAGCACTGCTCATCCCAAAGCTGGGCCCTGTGGAATGAGGGACATGAAGTTCAGAAGTTCTGGAAGGCAGGCTGGAGAACAGTTCTTCCTAAATCTTTCCAAGATGGGGACATGGGATATAGTTATTCCTTAACCAGAGGTACCCTGCACCAGTACCCTGAGTGAGACCTTCCTCTTCCATGCAGCCTGGCAAACCTGCCTCTTCCTGTACCCGCAGCTTGCACCATGAAGGGCATGGGTGAGGCACAGAACCGGGGACAGCTTCCTGCTACCTGTCAAACGGCATCAACTAAAACAAATGATGAGCCCCCTGTGTGCCCAGTTCTCTCAACTATGAAACTGGAACCCTCTCTCCAAGGGTTGCTATGAAAGGCAAATAATGGGTGTAAAGCACTCAGCAATGGGTCAGCTGGCTAGCTGTTATCAATCTGTCTTCCTGGCCTCGAGGTTTCTGAGAACAACAATGACAACCACAAAATGGCAGGGGGGTGGGGTGAGCAGGGCTTGGAAGAGAGAAAAGCTGAGGCTGGGGAGGGATGCGGATGTACTAGCTGACAGAAGAGCCAGAGGGCTGGGACCAGGGGAAAGTTGCAGGTGGGATGTAGGAGGGAGAGAGGCTGGGGGCCTGGAACACTGCTCAGGGGCAGAAAAGGAGAGTCGCTGCCACATCGGTCATTAAACCTTCAGAACCAGCTCAGGTAAGGAGCAGTGTTTCCTGAAATTGATTCTGGGACTTGGGTGCTTCCGATCTTTGCCCACTAGGTGTCCTGAAAATTACACCAGGTCTGGCCTGGTGAAAGGTGAGAGGAGGACTTTCAGGAGTACCACAGCTGCCCAGTGAGGCTGCCTCCACTCCTCCCAACAGTGGGTTGCACTTGCGTGTGTGTGTGTGTGTGTGTGTGTGTGTGTGTGAGAGAGAGAGTGAGAGAGAGAGAGAGAGAGAGAGAGAGAGAGAGAGAGGAAAAGGAATCCCAGCCCTGGAGAGAGCCAGGGCCAGCATACAGTCCGAGGGCTTACCTGTGGCCAGGCCGTCGGGCTGGAACGGGTTGGTGGGAGGCAGCTGGGGGTGAGCAGCAGGCGCTGTGAAAGGGTTGGTGGAGGCTGCTCGGGGTGGCATGGGGTAGAGGAGGGAGAAAGAGAGGGTCAGTCTTTCCTCATTTGGTTAGTAGTGAGATGACAGCACTCATCTAAATCTCAGTGTGCTCTCTCTCCACCCCGCTCCTTACTTCCTCGTGGCCTTGGATCCCTTTCCCAGGTCTCTGCAGGCAAGACTCACCTCCAAAGGCAAGCCCTGTGCCGCCTCCACCAGCTGTGGCCGACTGGAGCGTGGGGACCTGGCCAGCTACCCCGAAGATGCTGTGACATGAGGAGAGAAGTCAGCGTGCAGGACACCCAGGACCAAGGACAGAAGCTGGGCAAAGGACCGGGAGATGGCAAACCCTGTCCTGCTCAATGGGAGGGGCGGAGCAGGCTGGGAGACCGAGGTTCTCCTGCCCTAAGGCAGACTCCCTGAGGTCTGAACCTACCTGCCAGGGACACCTCCAGCTGGCACTCCAGGCCCCAGGAGGCTGCCCATATCTGCGAGGCTGTTGGGCTGACTGGCAGGTGCAAGAGGAGAGGCACCAAATGGAGTCACCTGGCTGCTCCCTGGGCAATGACAGGAAATAGAACAGGGAGTGCTCAGTGAGGCAGGAGGGAAGGGGCAGAAGAGATGGAGGTGGAGAGCAGAGGAGAAGCAGCAGAGTGATGGCAAGAGGGGCTGGGTTCTCTGAGCCATTTGGCCCCGGATCATCCAGTTCAGAGGGCCTTGACTCCCACTGGGAATTCTGGGCCACATGGTACTCAGGCATTCTCAATCTCCCAGGCAGTCAAAGCCGCCACCGCTGAGAGAAAGCAGCTCTTCTGTGTCAGGTCATTGTCCCTGCTGCTCCAGTTTGACTTACAGTTCCCATTTTTTCCCTCAAGATGTGGACATGTCTGTCCTTTCCTCAAACCAGCATTTCCATTTATGGGTCAATCACAGGAACGAAGGGGCGGGTAGAGGGGACAGGGGAGGAGCTGCGAAGGGCAGAAAGGCCCAGACATTGGGAGCTGCTCGCTCCTGGAACGTGGAGACCAGTGCCAAACAGAGATCTCCAGCAGTCAGCGAGGGTCCCATTCCCACCAGAGCTACCCCCTCTTGGGAGCCCCCCCCAATCAGGAGCTTAGATCAGGGCTGACTTAAATTCCCCTGCCCTCTCTGGTCATCACATCTAAATAGAAAAAGCACCACGTGGAAGGCTTACAAAACAGCCTGAGGAGCAAGTCCAAGAAATCCTGAGCAATCTCATCTCTTGGGAAGAGGCCTGGGTCCTTGTCATTTGGAGAAAGCCTCTTTATCTGTGTGCCTGTCTCAGCCTGATGGTGGGATCCTGTCAACCACTTTGGGCTGCTGTGAGGGTACAGTGAGGCTGCAGATGGAAAAGGCTTGATTTTTCTGAGTGCTGGGAGACTAGTTCTGAAGGGAAACACACTTTGCATGGTGTTTGCCATGTGACGGTGCTCAGGAATTGTTTGCTGAATGACTGTGTGATAGGCAGAGTGAGGAGAAATGGACTCTAGTTGGGGCCCTACTAGTTGGGCTACTGTTGTGACCTTACCAAGCCATCTTATTTTCCTGAGCCCATTTTTTTCTTGCCCTCTCACAGGGTGACTATGAAGATCCCTGAGGTGAGTGAAAGTGTTCTGAAATCTATAAAGCATAACACAGATGTGACGGATTATCATAGCCTCTGATATAAGAAACTATTCCCGGGGTCAAGAAAAACAAGACAAGGTCTCAAAGGAAATGTGGTGGCTGGTTCAGATCATAAATACAAGCGAACAAGAGCCTCCCCTGGACTCTCAGCTCCGCCTGCCCATGTGTTCTGCGGCTGCCTTGAACAAGAAGCCCCGCCCATTGTCCGGCTCGCCCTTCCGGCTTAACGGAACCGGGTCTTCAGACGGGCCTTCCCTGACCTCAGCCTGAGTCAGAGCCTGCTTTACCTCTCGTAACACCTCGCTCTTTGCCTTTGACATCTCTGCAGTGACATTGTTCTGTTTACCTCTGAATCAGCTGTGTTCCCCACTAGACCAGTTCCATTGCCAGGAATTTTCTTACAGATTAGAGAAGTTGCAAATGTGCAAAACATGACACATGCAGGGTTATTAACTGCAGCCCTGTTTAATAGCCAAAGACTAAATAGTCATTATTCATCCTAAATAGTTACCAACGTGGGACTAATGAAAATAAGTTATGGTACAGACATAAGCAGGACTATTGTGCGGCCATAAAGAAACGATGAGGAGGCTCTTCGTGTGCTGATAAAAAAAATCTCAGCAGTACTGTTCAGTTAAAAAATAAATCAGGGTGCAGAACAATATGCATATTATGTCGTAAAGTACTTAAAAGAAAAGAGAGAAAGAGAAAATGGGGCAGTAAACAAATGAGTAAGTGAAAGCCACAGGCTCCTCTCGGCAGAGACATGGCCGCAGAGAGCAGGGGAGACAGCAGCCGAGCCTGGGTGAGGTTGGGCAATTGGTGCATATTTGTGGGGAAAGGGAAATATTGTGGCAGAGTGGAAAGAGCAGAGGTGAAATTCAGATAAAAAAGCTGATGGACAAGCCCTGTAGAGAGGGGGAAGGAGGAGTAGGTAACCCTCACAAGAGAAGAAACACCCCCCCCACCCACCCAGAGATGAGAGGAAGAAGAGAAAGGAAGAGATAAAGACACAAGGCAAGGGAGGACTGGCAAAGCTAGGCTGCTTCTCACATCTGCGTTGTTCCCTGGCCCCTTCAAACCTCAGTCAGGTTTCTCCTAAGTTTGGGGATTTTTTCTGAGGGCCCCAGCACTATCATGCTCTTCCTTCCCCAACAGGTAAGGGTGTATTTTTGTGAAGGGGACCTTCCCCATTCTGGGCATCTCGGGCTCTGATTGGAGAAGCCGGGTCCAGCAGGGAAGGCAAGTGCCCAGGGCCTGGCGGCTGCGAGGTTCCAAGGACGGGCTGCTTCCTGAGTGCCAGTGCTCGCCCCGGCCCCTCCCTTCTTCAACCCCTGGGCTTTCCACAGGCTATCACACCACTGAGCACACTTGGTGTCAGCCCTCTCCACTCCACTGGCCGTCAGGAAGGCTGGGAGGCCAGCAGGCTAAGGTGGAATCTTCTGATTCTCAAGGCCGCCCGGGCCTTTTCCTGGGTATGACTCAGGGTATGTGTAATTTCTGAGTGAACACAGTCCCAGTCGTCACTTAGGTCAGACTCTTCGATCCTGCTCTGGGGCCTTCCTGTCAGGGAGCTCCCAGGCGGGGAAGGGGGGGGGGGGGCGCTGTCCTTGTCCCACAGCCAAGCTGTGCCTCCTTGCGGACACTAGAGGGCAGAGCCGGCCCTTGCTCAGGTGGCCACAATGCTGCACTTTCAGCCCATTCTCAAAAAGGAGGTTGACTTAGGAATACCTGGGCTCTTGTTTGCTTCTTCTACTCCTCCAGAGCCTCACTCCCTGCAGCTGGATTGGTATACACGCCTTACAGCAGTTTTCGGGGGCAACTGCAGTTTTAGAAACCTCCCTTCTCCTACTCCCCCTCAGAAATATAAAAATACAACCAGGCTTGTCAGAAAGGACACCCACCACTCACCCAATTCTCCCTACTTCATACCCCATAGCTCTTTATGTCACCCTCACAGAACCCCCTTGTGATTATAGTGCAATCATGGTTAATGGGATCTGCCATCAGTTCTGGCCAAGTCATTGGCCACGTTGAGCCAGTTTCCTCTATTGCAAAATGGAGATCTTGCCTTCCTCATGGAGATGGTCTGGGCATGCTCCTAGCAAGGGCGGGAGCCTCGGAAAGGCTGGTTGGCTCTGGCTGGCTGCAGACCGTCTGCTTTCTGAGATGACCCGACACTGGACAAAAGTTCATCCCAGGTGCGGCCAGGGAGGGGGCTCAGGGGCTGGCTCCTTCTTTCTCTCCTTTAAAGGTTGGCTCTAAGTTCTCTCTAAAGCAACTGATTGTGAGAGGAATGCATTTCTGAGTGGACCAATTTATATCCACCTTATACAGGCTGTTTCCTTTTGGGTTCTCATTCCTAGGAACACTTCCCTCTTGCTACACTAAGTATTTTTGTACCAATTTACATTCTTACTGAGAGTATATAAAAGGGCCAGTTTCCCCACATGGTACCTGCCATTATCAATCTTTAAAATTCTTCTGGATATAATGTGCGGAATTATTATCTTACCCTGATTTGCATGTTCTCTAACAAGTCAGGCTGGGAACATTTTTATGGTTTTTTTTTTTTCTAGGTATTATCTGCTTGTTTCCCTTGCTCATTATCCTATTCTTTCTTACTGATAGGAGTTTTTAAAAACACATGATGGTTGTTAGCTCTTTGTCTGTTTTCCATATTGTATTATCTTTTCCGTTTCATGCCTTAAGCTCGGGCTTAGAGGATGCCCCGCATCCAGCTTTGTGCTGATGGCACAGAGCCTGCTTGGGATTCTCTCTCTTTCCGTCTCTCTCTGCCCCTCCCCTGCTCGTGCTCTCTCTCTCTCTCAAAAAAAAAAAAAATTTATGTGGTGTCTCCTAGTCCATGGTCCAATTATAAAATGGTTCTGTGTTTGAAAATTCTATCTTTTGATTACAAAGTTCTACTTATATTTAGTAGCTCAAACTTGTTAAAGTGTTACTCAAATGGCCTACTTTCTTCCTTATTTGCCTATCTACTTTATCTATTAAAATCTTGTGAGTCTACTATTGGCCCCTCGATGTTGCTCTTTTAGATTATCACTGTGTCTAATAGTTTTTGGTTTATGACTTTCAAGGCTACCCTGGTCAGGTACTGTACGTTTGTAATGTGAGAATGTCCTGTGAATTTTAACTTTTATCGATATAAAATGTCTCTCCTTGTCCCATTCAAAAAAATAAAAATAAAATAAAATAGAAACAAAAAGCAACCAGACAATTCGCGGTGGCACAGTGGGAAGGCTGTGGGCAGAGTGAGAGTCCGAGCCTGGGCTCTGGGCCGAGCTCTGCCATGCGGTGGGCTGCAGGGCAGGGAAACCGCCGGACTGCTTCATCTGTAAAATGGCTAAATTTGAAGGGCTCCTTCCAGACCACAAAGCTCTCGGCTCAGAGGACCTAAGACAGGCTTCTACCTCGGGTAGGCTGTGGGGTGGGAAGAGTAACTCACCAAAGCTGTAACTTCCAGTGAGCATCCGACTGGCTGGCAGTGAGGGTGGAGAAGGGGGAAGGGCGGGTAGGTAGGGGGAGGGAGAAAGAGAGAGCGTCAGTCACTGGCTTTCCCTAGAGATCAAGTCTTTACAGCACTCTGGCTGCCCTCCCCTGTGTCCAGGATGTGCAATGGTATGGGCCAGCCCCAAGGCTATGAGGACCTGATGTCTGGGGACTTAGGGAGGAACCAGATGCTTTAGGGCAGCTGCTTTTAGGGTCTCTTTCAATCGCTAAACAACACAACACAGTTTATAGGCTTCCAATCTAACAGGGATGGGTGAATGTCTGGAGACTACCTTGGACTTTGACCCAGCCCTTGCACTTTGGGCAGTACATAACATGGGCCTTCAGAGCACACTAGAGAAAAAGTCATGTCCATTCTTGACTTTTCGAGGACTGGGGACTCCTGAACTTCCTGGTTTTGACCTCCCACACACACCCCGCATGACTCCCGCTGCAATTCAGCTGCTCTCCTTACATGACAAAATGGAGAAGGGCCCCTCTTCCTGGC
The DNA here is from genome assembly GCA_004023845.1 of Helogale parvula. NCBI lineage: Eukaryota > Metazoa > Chordata > Mammalia > Carnivora > Herpestidae > Helogale > Helogale parvula. The sequence continues at coordinate 59,160 of PJEM01003967.1, read as the reverse complement.
AAGAATCTCATCAGACCCCTGTCTTCCTTTCTCAGGGCTTCTCCTTTTCATCCTCTGTCTCCTTTGCCTAGTTCTCTAAGTTGGTGCAGATGCGAATGAAGGGTGATGCATGGATATGGAAGACTGAACGTAGTTGGACCAGAGAAGGGGACCTGGAGAGAGCCGGGCAGAGTTTACCTGTGGGTGTTGGCTGGGCTTGGAACGGGCCTTGGCCAGCTGGAGGGATGCTTCCAAATGCAGAAGAGCCAGGGCTACTGCCAAAGGCATCGAAGTTGGCAAAGCCTCCATGGGAAGGTGTCTGGCCTACAGGTGGAGGGGATATAAACGCTGTATTTATAAAATGTACATATAACTGATACCCACTAATTCTAAAGGCCAAAGGCCATTGATGGGACATCTTCCTTTCTACAGGGTCCTCTTCAGGGAGAAATGGCAGGGGCCTGGTCAGAGGGGATCTCAGAGGCCTCCAGGTTCACTCCCTGCCATCTTTTATCCTTACTCCATAAGGCATTTTTATTTTCGTCAGGGCCTAGATCGGGCTGAATCATGTGGGAAAAAAAATTGGTTTTAGTGGGAGAAGGGGCTTGAAAGGAAAAATGGAAACCGGACACCGCTTTATTCAACCATCTGTTGGCTATTGCTGATCTTTGGGAAGCGGGCAGGGGAAATGGAACACAAGATAATCCCCCTGCCTCCGTTTTAACAGAAAAAGAAAGTAATTAAAAGGCTACTTCCAGTGCTCTAAAAGGAAGTGCTAGGAGTCCCCAAGTGTAATGTTTGCTAGTCAAACGTGCACACATAACCCCGGCCATACTCATTTGACCCTGATCTTCCTACCCTTGATGCTCCAGAATTACCATCACAGTCATTTGTGTGAAGTGAGCTAGACCCAGGTGAAACCTGGTCACCAAGGGCGTGAATTCTTTGTGTTCTGTGTACATATGTTGCAAGAATGGTGCCGTCCCAAGTCCCACTTACCCCCAAAGGCTGGGAATGCAGCAAAAGCTGGTGCCACCTGGGGAGCAGCGAAGGGGTCTCCACCGATGTCAGCCAGCAGGTCAGTACTGGCCTTCTTGACCGAGGAGTGGGGAGGTGGCTGGGAGCTCCGGGGCTGGGACATCCGAGGCTGAGACTGACTGACAGACTTGAGAGGAGAAGGCATGACATAGAGCACTTGGAGTCCAAGACAAGACCCAGCCCCTACATGGCTCCCTAGGCTGCTGCCTCCAGATGGTTAAGTGGAGGGAGAAGAGAGGAAGAAACTGCCCTCAACTGACAGACTTTTCCGGGCAGAAGCAGCCTTAGCCCCTCACATACCTAAGTCCTCTGTCTTCTCAATACACCAGTTCCCAGAGCCATACATTTTAGAGCACGTCAGGGAAGGTAACCCTGAGATACGCAGGGATGTGGCCAACGGTCCCTCCGGACCTGGTGCTCGGGCAACGTCCCAGCCCTGTCTGTGTTTCCCTGGAGCAATGGTCAGGTTTGAAGCCGATACTTTGACTTCCCTATACATTAGGGAAGGGATATTCCCTAATATCACTTCCTGTTGGGTGATATTCCTGCAGGTCTTTCTTCCAAAACATAGGAGTCCAAGGGGAGTCTAAGACGTGGGTAACAGCAGGGCTGAGAACCAACTCACATCTCCCATACTGCTGTCTGCTAAGTCCAGGGGATAGGATTTAGAAAACCGACAGCCCTGTCTCCCAAACACCCAACTAGTCCCGGAGAGCACATCTGAGAGTTACCTGGCTAGAGGTGGAGGCAGCAGCAGAGAGAGATGGCACGGGATCCCCCAGGAGAGTCCGCAGGGGCTTCCCTTCTGGGACGGAGCCCTGGATGGGGGTGGAGGCACTGCCTTTGGTATAAGTGGGCCCCTTGACTTGGTCTGGGGGGACATACCTTTGGGAAAGAATAGTCAGGCTGAAAGGAGGGGGTGACATCATGGGCCATGCTCAGCTTAGGCACCCAGGAGGCGCAGGTGACAGAAGTCCAAGTCCCTTCTCCTTGTCCCCCTAATTCTCTTTTTTGAACCGAAGGGAATTTAGTAACTCAGCAAAGTTCTGCCCATCTTGAGATGCGCATCAGATGCTCACTCTTTCCTGACTTGTGCCTGTTTTTCTCTCCTTTCTCCTTTCTCTTTCTGACATTGAACCATCTGGGTTTCAAGTGATAACCCCTCAATAATGTTGCTGGCCAGGCAATCCTATTTTCCAACTTCCTTTTATTTCCCAGGTGTGTCTGTAGGTTCCTCCTTCTCAGCTCCACAGAAAAGTTTCTACCATCTCGTCTTCTAAGTGCTCACAATCTATCCTGCCAGCTCCTGCTACTTCTGGTAAAATCCCCTCCACTTCAGTGTATGTGGTCTTTTACTCTGGAAGTATCTTCTTTAACCAGAGGATACCCCAGGAGGGACTCCAAAATGCTGTTAGGTCCACAAAAATCCCCTTGCTGTCTGCGTTCTCTTCTCCGCCCTATAGTTGCCCCCCAACATGCACACAGCCCTGAGATCAGATGCTAGGAAGTGCCACCTGGGGAGAGAAAAGGCAAGGGAGAAGAGAGACGCTGTTTTCGTCACCAGGAAAACAGAACACACTGATAAATCATGGATGAACTGATGGGGTAAAAGCACAAAACTCTAGGATATGCTTCCAGCTGCCTCTCTGCATCTATGGCCCCAGCTGAGCTATAAACCTGACTCATACCCCCACAGGTCCAGCACCCCCTCCAAGCAGTCTACTGTCTCCCCAAAAGAGGAGCATCAAATCTGTAAGGGTAGTGACTGGGAACAAGTTGTCCTTTTAGGAAGCTTTATTACCTTGAAGTCAGAATTGGGGCCTAACTGAATCTGGGCGGAACACACTCAACCCAAGTCTGGCCCCTCGAGAGAAGCCCCAATTCAAGTTTGGAAACTGGCCTGTCAAACAAGAAATGTCTTGGATATGTGTCTCCATAGCAATCTTTTTCCTCCTCCTTACCATCTCTTCTTCTCGTATTTTTCCTGGAGAAACTCCTTCACCTTCTGAGGATCTCTGGAATCTGGTATTAATGATGTCCGAGCATCAAAAAGACCCAGCCAAATCTTCCTGCAAACCTAAAGGAATGGAGTCAGGTGGCAGAGGAGTTCAGGCAGAAAGCACGAAATGGGAATCATACCACTTCCAAGGTATTCATCAATACATATTTATTGAGCACGTACACAGGGTGAGGAACTGGGTATACCTACAAAGCAGACATGATCCCTGTCCTCACAGAGTTGACCATCGGAGGTCATGCCTTAGATAAATAAAAATAGGTTTATCGTTATATATGATGACACATCTCATAAAAGAAAATAAAGGGCCATGAGAATTATGGGGCACTAAATCTGGATGGGGGTGGGGTCAGGGATAACTTTCAGAGCTGTGGCTTCTAGAGCACCCTCCAGAGGCCTTCCCTTGTTTGCACCCTCCATGTAAGCCAATCGCCTGCAAGCTAACACCAAGGACAGCGTCTTCCGACCAGCAGATTTAGCTGGGGAAGGGGTTTAACCCACTTTCAATACATGACATGAACTTAAGCCCAGGGTGCTGAGGCTCAGGTCGGGAGAGCTCACTCCAGGAGATCTGACTCAGAGGGGCCGGCCCAGGCAACTCTGAATGCTCATTGGTGTGGAGCTCTAAATGTCAAGGGACAGTTTTCCTTGTGAGTGCCCAGGGTCACCCCCTACCAGATTTTGCTCCTTCCTGTTTCCTCAAACAAGGGCCTAGACAAATCACAATTTGTATAGCTAAGATTCCATAAGTACATAAATATATGTAAGATAAGACACCTTTTAGGCTAAAAAATAAAAGAAACTCGACCAAAAAAAGAAGGCTGTAGCGTTTTTTATAATCTGAAGGCAAAGCTCCTACCGGCCAATAGGGCAGCTACACCAGGAACCATTCCGTCAGTGGTAGCTCACCTCATTTCCACGGGATTGCAGGAATACTACTTCAGGCTCCGTGAAAGTTGTCATGGAGATGGACTTGACTCGGTGAGGGGGGTTCAGGCCTCTCCTGTGGGAGACAAAGAGGAGGAGAAGTACAATGCAGTTAGCGCTGCAGGTCTGTTTATGGGAGGAGGGGGAGGGAGAAAGGATAAAACAACACATAAATTAAGTTCAGGTAGAATTCCCTGACTGAAGCTACTTCCTAATTCAAGGAAAGAAGGGAAGCAAGAACGTTTGGGAGGCTTTTAATGAGAGACAGAGATGACAGAGTCCAGAATGTGTTGTGATTCAAGTCATTCTGGAGAGGAAGGCAGAGTCTGCCCATCCAGAAGCTTTCCCTACCTTGACAAGGTTCCGTGTTCAAACTGCAGGCTGGGGGGTACTTCTGGAAACTCAGAAATGCTCCCACTTCCCATTTCCTGTTTTACCTCTGTTTTGATTTTTTTTTAATGTTTATTTCTTTATTTTTGAGAGACAGAGAGACAGAGCATGAGTAGGGGAGGGGCAGAGAGAGAGGGAGACACAGAATCTGAAGCAGGCTCCAGGCTCCGAGCTGTCAGCACAGAGCCTGACATGGGGCTTGAACTCACAAACAGAACCGTGAGATCATGACCTGAGCCAAAGTCGGATGCTTAACCGACTGAGCCACCCAGGAGCCCCTTACCTCTGTTTTAGACCTGGCCACCCCTCCTCTTTGTCTAGACAGAAAGTGTGGTGGTAGAGATGGAAAGGGTCCTTCTCTTTCAGGAAGAGATCTCTGAGAAAAGAAATAGTCCAGAATCTGGGTTATTTCTTAAATTAAATTTATTAAATTTATTAAAATAAATAAAAATTTTAAATTTTTAACGCTTTAATTTATTTTTGATAGACAGAGTGAAAGGGGAAGGGGGAGAGAAAGGGGGAGACACAGAATTCAGCAGAACCTAATGCAGGGCAAGGGACTCTGGGCCTGTGCAAGATCGTGACCTGAGCCGAAGTCAGGCACTTAACATGCCGAGACACCAGGCGCCCCCTAGATCTTTCAACGAAGCAGGAGGAAGTCAGGTTCCACCATGAGACAGGAGATTGGCAGGAGTTGGGAACATATATCCTGTAGTGATGCTTTTGTGTTTAGCTCTGTGTGTTCTGTTAACTCTCTGGAAGTCTAGTTCTGCCCACGGAAGCCCTGTGGAGACTGCAGTAGACAAGAAGGCTTCCTTGCCCCCACTCAGCTGCCCTCCGGAGTGTTCTAACAAGAGAAACTTGGCGCTAAGCCAGGTTCCCCTTTCCCTTAAGTTTTACTCTGGTGTAGACCTACGACACTCATCAGATGAACACAAAACCGGCCAAACCAAAACAAATAAACCAGCCCCTAGGACCAAGATGTAAAAGAGCACAGGCACATGCAGGAAAGATAGTCTCAACGGACAAGGCCTCTTCAGACTTTTAGTACCCTGGAAAAAATGGGCAAAGCAAGATGGGAAAATAAAAGTAACTCTAGAATAGGGTCCGGGTTGATGCCATCAGGAAAGCAAAAAGGGAAGTAAGAGGTAACACAATTTACCAAATGGAAATCCTAGAGAAAAGTGGGGAGAACACACGTTCACGCTTACGCATGCACACGCAGAATAAAGGTGTCCTTGCAAGTCTAGAAGAATGGCAGTATACGTGTCAGTGTACACGACGGCAGTGGGGTGGGTGGACAGGTGACACAGTACAGAGTGAACGGTGAAGGGCGCAGCCCCTCTGATAAATTACTGATTATGGGACTCTAACAAAGGACAGGACACTGAAGGCCACAATTGAAGGCGGTTTCAGCAATTCTGCTGCTATGCTTTTAAGTAAAGGGTCTCAAAGTACTCCTTTAAAAGACAATATCAAAGAGGACTGATGCCCCAAGGAAAGATTAAAGCAGCGAAATCCAAAAGCAAGGCTTTGTAACTACAAGTCAAACAACAGTTATTAAACTTGATCTGCCCTGAAGACTCTCCTCTAATCACATTTCAGAGATATTCCACTTTTCTCCCTCAAAGCTTCTCTTACTAATGGCCTTGTTTTGTGTCCAGACAGCCTTTTACATCCTTTCCCTTGCCCTTGCTCACCTTAATCTCTAGGCCCTTCCCTCTCAGAATGGCAGACTGCTCTGAGGTCTAGCCAGAACAGATCTCTCCCTCCTTATGATCCCAGCCCCACCTCCCACTAACAAATATTTGCTTTGCCAAAACACAAGGTATTATGGTAAGCACTTTGGGAGATACAATAGGGCAGCTGTTTATCACTATATGTCATATATATCTTATAGGACGTAGTCCTTGATACCAGGAGCTTGCTTACAAGGCCCCAAGGAGCCTGGACAAAGATACTTCTCAACACAGTTGGGTGCCATTCAGGCACACACAGTCTGATCAGGATGAAGCAGTGGGGGAAGGAAATGTTCATGGGAAAAGTAAAATGTATTATGTTGACACTAGAAAAACAGATTCTAAGCCTATCACAAAAAGGTCATTGACATTTCCTGAAAGGACAACCAGGAACTGTTAGCAAGTGTAAACAGGGAGGTGTGCTTCCTTGTAGGGGGAAGGCGAGGGACTTGACCCACTCATCTGTCTATAGGGGATGATTAGAACAACAGAACTTCCTATGGCTGAGCTTGGACTGGAGGGGTTTTGGGCGGGGGGGGGGGGGGGGAACGGAAGACAGGGTGAAGAGAAAGCAGAGAAAATAAGTGATTTAGGTGTTTTGGGCCAAATGACTCTGAGGGAACAGGATGTTTCCATAGCACAGTACAAAAAGCCCTGCTCTGACCTTGATGTCTGTAGACTGGATTATGTATAACTAGAGCCACAGTTTGGGGGCAGGGAAAATTCTCTACAACGCAACACTCTGCAGCCCAGGAAGAAAGAGGACCTAGTTACATGGCCTATGAGTCAGAGCATTTGTTTCTGAATCAGAGAGAGGCCATTGCTGGCTGACAGAAGCAATTTAGAAACAAGAGCCCCCCTCCTCCCAGTAGCTGCAATCAAATGATCTGGCGTACTGGGTCTCCCTGGGGTCATTGCAGGGTCATGCAAGGGGCCAGATCTGAGTCACTGGCCTGGGATCAAACAGACCCAACTCTCCAACTTGCACCCAGTCTCCCCAACATGACTCTCAGGTTCTCCCCCAAAGAAGGGAGAGCTGGAAGGAGACACTGCCCTTTGGTTATCACAGCAAATCCGTTCTGTTATTTCTAACCAGGAGGTGCTGGGGAAACAGAGATAAACTTATTTGCCCAGAATAGGGCATGTTTTTCCAACTGAGAGCAAGTACATTACTAGGACACAAGCCTCAGCCCCATCATGACGCCTTCTTCACTTCAGTTTCTCTTTCACAGGGCACCTGACCAGCATTTGAAGTGCTCTGAATTACTGGCAGCGAAGTGACTTGCAGGGACCCGAAAGCCTGCCCAGTTCTTTCTCTTTGCCTCTCTCTCCCTTCCCTTTGATTCTATCAAGCATGCTACTATTTCTACAAATACCACACCTTTTCTTTTTCTGTGATCCTCACCCTCACAATGGCCCATATTTTGCTTCTGTCTTGCTTCATGAAAGTCTTGAACTTGCTCAGCTGCTCAGATAAGAAGGTTCTGTCAGGTTAACAATGGAAAAAAACAGTTCCACCCAGAACCCAAGTTCTTTCATTTGTGCCAGATTTGGACTTGGGAACTCCTAACTTCGGAATATTTCTTGTTCAAATTCATATACCCCAGAGGGGGTTTCTTTGCTCCTGGGATTCCAGTCCTCTCCCTCTGAGCAGGGTTCAGTGAAACTACTGCAGTTCTGGACCCAAACATCACCCAAATGAGTCCCTATTAGAGAGTCTTACTAGTCCCTAATAGGAAGGCTCCCCTATTACCCTCCTCCAGGCTCAATTTCACTAGTTTTAGGAAACTTTTTCCTAATCTAAAATCCCTGCCTCAAGCCATTTCCTGTAGTTCTTCCTTAGTGACAATGATAAATAGCTGTCCACTCGTGTAGAGCCACACAGAATCCTCTGCCTTCCTCTTCAGGCTTATTCTCAATCCTTTTACATTGTTTCCCCTTCTTCTTACGTCTTTGGATGGAAGGTGAGGTGGGAGGGGATGAAGGGATGGGATACATCTACCTCTCTAACCCAGACGGATGGAAAAGTACTGAATTATTTAACACCACACTATGCCTTTTCTTCCGTGGAGATAAAAGTGCTTCAACTAGGAGCACCTGGGTGGCTCTGTCCGTTAAGTGTCTGGCTCTTGATTTTGGCTCAGGCCGTCATCTCACAGTTTGTGAGTTTGAGCCCTGCATCAAGCTCTGCACTGACAGCATGGAGACTGCTTGGGCTTCTATCTCCCTCTCTCTCTGCCCCTCACCATACATGCTCTCTCTCTCTCTCTCAGAATTAATAAATAGACATTAAGAAAAACCAGTTCAACTAGGAACCACTACTAGCAAGCTAGATGGGGAAACTAAGGCACAAGGAGGTCAGGAACTTGTCACAAACAGAGCTGTCAAGGACGTCTCCTGGCACCCAACCCACAGCTCTGTCCACCTGAATCCTGACTTAATCCCATTACTGGAATAAAGTTGTGAAGAAGGAGAGAGACAAGTATCTATTACTGAGACCAGAAGGTCAATGGATTAAAAAGAATGGACCCAAACAGCCAGGTTGGGGAAGCGTGCCACATATTTTGTTGAAAAAATTAGGTGTTAAAGGCAGTGTCCATCCCTGACGTTAGAGACATTTCAGGCCTCAAGATCTATTTTCTTCTAAAGAAAAGTGGTTTATCCATTGAGGCATCCAGTCAAAACAGAACAAGAAAACACATTTAAGGCACTGCTTTGGAAAAATCACTTTTTAGCAGCAACCTTTACCCCATCCTAGTTTCATTCTCTAGTAGGAGAGTTAGACACAACTAAACAAACAAGTGTATGTGTATGTTGGGGAAATGAGAAGTATCTATATCTAGGTTAAGGAAACTAGGTATTGGATGAAAACCAAATGAGTAAAACTAGGTCAAATTTGGGACCTACAATTGTGGCAGCATGTATATAAATTTAGAAACAGCAAAAACTAACAGCTTCTCTCTCAGCCCTCACACCAACGCTGTGGTTTTCTGCTAGAGCTGAGAAAATATTTCTCATTAAAAAAGAAAAGGAGAATGAGCTTACACATGTAGCAGTGAAGCCACAGTCATACCCACTCACCACTATTAAAATCGAAATTTTTCTCCAGATCCTGGGAAATTCAACTTTGGCTGGAACAGTCAACTTTGCTACTTCAGCTCGTGTAACCAGCTGGGAGCTCGGGTGATTGTGCACACTGCCCCCAGAATATTCCATTCCCCAAAGATGTGGAATATTTGTAACACACTCAGCAGAAAACTGGCTTTCAAAATAAAGCCAGTTGCCCTGTCTCCTTTCTCTAGCTGTGGTTTTAAGTGTGGTAATTGAATTTCCCCCCTTCAATACCCTCATCATTTTAAATAAAGAATATACTCTTCTCGGGGCACCTGGGTGGCTCAGTTAAGCGCCCAGCTTCAGCTCAGGTCATGATCTCACGGTTCATGGGTTCGAGCCCCACGTCAGGTTCTGGGCTGACAGCTAGCTCAGAGCCTGGAGCCTGCATCGGATTCGGTGTCTACCTCTCTCTCTCTCTGACTGTCCCCTGCTCGAGCTGTCTCTGTCTCTCAAAAAATAAATTAAAAAACATTAAATATATATATGTACTCTTCTCATCATCATACCGCAACGTGAGCCCCCATCACTCTCCAGCCCATGCTACTCCACAGCACTTATTACTACCTGTGTTTATATAGTCAATGATTGATTTCGAGTCCATGGTCTCCACTATGATATAAGCTACATGAGGATGGGTACTTTGTCAATTTTGTGCACTGCCATATCTCCAGTGCCTAAAACCGTGTCTGGGGGCTTGGCAGGCACTCCATAAATACATGTTGCCAGACCGACTGAATGAATGTGCTGCCTCCACATTTTTCACTTCCCAGTACCACAAAATCCTAATCTGTGGCCAATCAACCATGTGGATTTAAGATGTTAACTGGTGTATGTGTCACTGGGGAGCCATGCCCCTTTGCTGCCTGATGAACTGTGTGTGTCCCCGCTTCACTCTGCAGCTGGCAGTAAGCATCCCTCATCTCATACATTCTATTTACGGCTCACCTGCCCGCTCCCAGCCCTTCCCAAGGTCCATCAGAGGGCACAGGTAATACTTTGCGAAGGCCCTTTTATAATGTTCCTATGCTCTGCCCTACTTAGTTGATGCTAATTAGAACTCCCATCAGCAAATGAGAAGTACCATCAGAACCCAGGCAGTCACAGCCAGGGAAATTACAGCATTGTTATAGAAGTTTCTTCTGATATTTCTCTCCTCATAATCTCCACATGGCTTCAGTTCAGCCTCATTTATTGGCCCAGCTTCTTGATCCTCCACTGAAAAACCAACAATAATGAGTCCAGGGGAAAAGTGGTGAAGTTCTGCAAGTGGTGCACTGATATTTAAGGAGTTAACTGTTCCAGCAAAAGCAAATCAGGTTTTTAATGTGTGCCAGATCCCCTGACCCTCCTTCTGTCCTGATTGAGGGAATCCTTATTATAGAAGGGAAATGTTATCTATGGGAGACTTTAAACCAAGATCTGTAAAATAATAATGATGTCTGCCCTCCCATTTAGTCAGTGATTTATCTTTTGTGCTGCACAGCTAGCTGTGGGAATGAATTAATACTGTTTCCAAACATTTTCTTCCTAGGACCTAGACTCTGATATACCATCAATTTTTTCCCCCTACTTCCAGACTCTGTAATCAGACTTTCCTTTTCGTAACAGGATCTTCAGGAATCTGTTCTTTCTCTTCCTGCTATAAATATTCCTAAACATTGCTCCTACTCGTCCAGTCTCAAGTCTCTCCTTTTGCTTCATTTAAGTCTCTATCTTTTGACACATTTCTATTTGGGTTCTAATCATTGTCCCAAGAGCCATAATGGTTTTCACTAACACCAAAGTCATAACACACAAGTGAGGTTGATGAGAACACAGAAGTTTGGCAAAGGAGGGAACACCCAAACTGAAATAATTCTACTGTATCTTAGGAGACCTAGATCTTCATTTTCTGGTCTGCTATTATCATAACTAATATCCAACAAGAAATGCTGAGAACAGCAACCCCCATATGGCAGGGGATAAATTACTAAACCTCTCTTTGCTTCTGTTCTCCCATCTGTCATCTAAGAACAATACTGCTCCTAAAAGTATAAAAGGAACAAGGAAAGTACCCCTCGCTAAATCTGAAACCAACCAACCAACCAAACCAATGTATTAAAACAATCTAAGCAAGTCAAATTAAATCCCTTGATTAACTCATTAAAAAAAAGAGAGATACAGGTTTGGTGTCGAATGCTAACCAGGCATCTAACCAAATAATTCCCTATGGGGGAAAAAAAAACCTTACTCTATAACCAGAAATCTGGCCTAGAACTGTGGCTCTAAATGAGCTCAGGCATGACCAAACAGAGTGCCAGTGCCAAGCGTAGCACTGCAGATTACACAACAAAACTCCCCCAAATCTACAAAGAGTTGCCAGATGCTACTCCCAGGATCAAGCCATGGCAACAAGAAGCTTAAAGGTGCAAATTATTACACTTAAGGATGGTTCATCCAAATCCCCAAACCTTTGGAAAAATTAAGCTCTTTAACAGGGCGACCCACCAGCTCCCATCTCTTAAAATTTATAAGATATCTACTTCTGGGTAGCATCCCAAAGCCCCGCGAGGTTAGAGCCTGCCCCTGAACGCTGGAACATGGTTCCTTACCTGTCACTATCTCTATGTTGTCAAGCTGGGGTAACTTGCCTATTTTAAATTGGTTTCTTCATCTCACAGTCCAGGATGGGCACAAGCCAAAAGTACGCCTTCATGTAGGGCCCAGCTCACTCTACCTCTTTTCTTCTTGCCTCCCCCCACCCCATAAAGTTCCTTTGAAAGGTGGGTGTCATTCTCTGGCCCTTTAAGTCTCTAACCACCTTCTCTTCAATTCTCCTCACTTTCGATTCGCCTCCCCTCCCTTAGGGAGTTTCTCCCTTCTTCTCCAGTGTCCTTCCTTTCTCCTGCAACGCGACTCCAATCGTGTCTCTTCTCCCCTCCCAATTTCCCTTCCCTATGACTCCTCTGCATCAGGGGACCCTCTCGGCACACCAGGCGCGTCCCCAGGCCTCCCTGCAGCCACTATCTCAGCTCTGGCTCTGTCCCTTCGCCCCAGATCTCCGCTGTCACCAACGCCGACTCTCCGCTGTCCTTTCCTGGTCCTCCCTCCTCCCCACCCTCCGCGCCAGTCCACTCACAGGAGGCCTGAGCAGGTGGTGCAGACGAAGCTGCCCACGGTGATATCCACGTAGGTGACCCCGCGCTGGGCGCACTCGAAGCAGTGGCGGTTCCCGGCCTGGCTGCAGCCGCCCAGCTCCCGCACCCGGCGACACCACACCTCCGAGGCCGCCTCCGCTTCCGCCTTTCCCCCGCTGACCCCGCCACCCGGGCCTGGACCCTTCTTCGCCGCCATCACCATGGCTGCCTGCTTCCTTGGACCTCCTCCCCGCAAGTCAGAAACCGTCCTTTCAACTACAGCCGCCTTCCCGCCTCCTCAGCCTCCTCCGTACGCCTGGCTCCCCTGACAGAAGCTAGGGAGCCGGCGACGTCCGCGCGAGACTCCTCAACCCCTTGTCTCGCCTATTCTCCACGCTGATTGGTTATCCTCCTCCCACCTCCTCACTCTGATTGGCCCAACTTTGGACGGCCTTAGGTTGCGGGAGCCGCCAACACCACGCCCCACCGCCTTCACCCTCAGGCCTTTCCCATTGGCCCTCAGAGACCCTGCCGCTAGAACTGTGCATGCCCTCTCCCTGTCCCCGCCCCCTCTCGCCACTGCCTCCACGGCGGCCCGCCTCCCAGATTCGATTGGTGAGTCCTCCGAACTCGAACTCTGACGTTAACTCTGATTGGCTGCCGAGGCTGCAAAGTTAGCGCGCGAGAAAGAGTAAGTGTCTCGCGCGTGCGCAGCCCTGGTCCTCCCGGCTGATGACGTTAATTCCCGCCAAATTTCAAAGGCCTAGCCTCCGCTTGACTGTGCAGGAAGGTACGAAAAGCATAATGAAGTGGCACATGAGGGACCGAGGGGAGGAGGAAAAGAAAGGAGCTCTCAGAGGAAGGGAGGAAGGAGAGGGAGTGCTTTATAAGTGCTATTTCATTCACTCCTACCTTGTGCCATAGGAAATCTCATTTTACAGAGAGTTTTCATTATACAACTTGCCATGGGTGACACAACTGGTGCATGGCCCAGCCAGGATTCTGATCTGAGTCGTCTGACTTTAGAAACCCTGCTTTTAACCAGCATACTATCCGTAGAATAGTATTTGACAAACATGTATTGAGTGTCTAATATAGATTTCAGGCACTGTGCTAGACAGTGGAAGTCCAGCAGTAAACCAACCCATCAAAATTCCTATCCTCATGCCTCATGGAGCTTACCTGCTAGGAGGCAGAGACAGATAACAAACTGAAAAATCTTCAGTTAGTGGTAAGTTCTACGCAGAGAATTAAAATAAGGTAGTGTAAAGGAGAGTGACTCATTGGGTATTTTATGCTGGCCAAGGGAACCATCTCTAATGATGTCTCTCAGTGATATTTAAACTGAGACCCGAATAACTGAAAGGAGTTAGCTGTGAGGAGATGTGAGGAGGAGCAACCCAAACGGAGGGAAAAGCAGGTGCAAAGCCCCTAAGGCAAGAAGAAATTTGAATTTTCTAGAGTCTCTCTTTTGAAGCAACAAAAAAGAAAACCAGAGTGACTGGAGCATGTTGAGTGAGGGAAGAATAGAGGGGACTGTATCAGAGTGTAGAATCTTCCAGGCTTTGGTAAGGAGTTTGGATGTAGTTCTAAGTATGATGGGAAGCCATATTAGTTAGAATTAGATCCTATCACAGAAAGCTTCAAATAACTGGGATTAAACAAAATGAAGTTTATTTCTCACTCATGTAAGAATGTAGGTAGGTGTTTCAGGGCTTGTGGGTGGCTCCACCACAACAGGGACCCAGGCTTCTTCTGTGGCTTTACCTCTACTCCCAAGTTCACCTTGGGATCTATTCCAGATTCAGCCATCATGCCTGTTACATGTCTTTTTAAAGATATTACAGGAGACTGCACACAACTTCATTGGCTCTCACTGGCCAGAACTTGGTCACATGACTACACTTAAGTGCAAGAAGAGACTCTAGAAAATATGTTCTTTATTTTGGGCTTCCATGTGCTCACCTAAATTTCAGAGATTTTACTATTGAGGCAGAAGGAAAGAAAGGACATAAGGATAAACTACATAAGTTACAGTCTCTGTCATTGGAAGAATTGTAGCAGGAGCAAGCCATGATATGATTTTCAGTTCTGAAAAAGAGAATCATTCTGTTTACTACAGGGAAAGTGGCTATAGGTGGGGAAGACTGCAACCAAGGCAATTACAAAGTGAGTTCAGCAATCCAGGTGATGGTGGCAGAGATAGCGTAGACCAGCGTTGCAGAAGTGAGTTGGAGAGAAATGGATTGATTCTGGGAATGTTTTGGAGGTAAAATCCATAGGATTTGTTCGTGAATTACATGTGGAGGTGAGGGAAAGAGGAATCCCTGGCAACCTCGTTACAGAAGCATTGTCCAGGAGAACTCTGTGAGCCTGAAAATGCACTGTATCCGACTGTCCAATATGGCAGCTACTGGCTATTGAGCACTTGAAATTGTGGCTAGTAAACCTGCAAACCTGACATTTTAATTTAATTTAATTTAATTTAATTTTAACTTAAATAGCTACATGTAGTTAGAGGCTACCATATTGGGCAGGGCAGCTCTAGATTTTTGTTTTGAGCAGCTGGGTGGCTTATGGTGTCATTTATTGAAAAAAAGGAGACTAGCAGGATCGGGTTAGGGGATGATAATAGAAATCGGTAGTTTTGCCTGGAACATGTTGGTTTGAGATCCTTGTGAGGCCTCCAAGAGCTGATGAAGTAGGCGGATGGATATATAGTCTGGATTTGCAGGTGAGGTCAGAGCTGGAAATGTAGATGTAGGAATCATCAGTATACAGAAGTTATTTAAAGCCACGAAATTGGATGAATTTGCTTAGGTGCAGCATGTAGAAAGAAGAGGGCCCAGAACTATGCCCTGGGCACCCCCAATGTGTACTTTGTTATCACAGCCACAAATGTGCTTCAGTGTCCCTAAAAGGAGGCAACGTCAAGTCACCTTCAGATAAGCCAGATGTGACATCTCAGACCACTTTAAACATTCCTTCTGAGTTTCAAAGTGCTGCCCATTCCTCCTCTATTTCTTGGTAGCCAAGAGTTATTTCTTACTGTTCTGAAACCTAGAATGAATTGGTAGACTTAGCTACCACCAAACCCCAATGTATACAATAGTGGGAGAGGAAAATTAGCACATTAATATGGATTGTGATGGTTTTCTGTTAATTTGTGCCTCTGGGTGTGGTGGTGCCCAGCGAATGGAGGCAGCCACCTCTCCCTCTCTCACCCTCTATCAGGGACTAACAACTCTACTTCCCCTTCATAATCAGGGTTACACAGCTAACACCCTTTGCTGCAATTGCCCTAGTGGGAGGAGGAATTCCACATGGCCAG
Organism: Helogale parvula; assembly: GCA_004023845.1. Lineage (NCBI taxonomy): Eukaryota > Metazoa > Chordata > Mammalia > Carnivora > Herpestidae > Helogale > Helogale parvula. The sequence continues at coordinate 43,509 of PJEM01003967.1, read as the reverse complement.
GTGGAACCCTTATGGGTTCCCTGATGACAGCACCTCACCTTGGACAGTTACAACCACAGGGCATGAGTGGCTTGGGGTATGGGAAACAAATATTTTTAGAGAGAAAATACTGAGAGCTGCCACCCTCCACCCCCTACCCCAGCCCTCTATATTGGCCAAGGGAGAACTGACATTGCATTTCAGTCACTGTTTGAGATCACATGTCACTTTCTACAAGAAAGTGTCCCAGCCTCACAGGTGCAGTCTCCTGGATACTGCTAGATCTGTTTTCAGAACACCATTTCATTGTTTTGTAAGGCCAGCTGCTTTTGGTGGATGGGAAATATGATAACAGCCCATGGCTTGCCAACCGTCTCATTCCTGTCCCTGGGAAGTGAGCTTCTCAGCTGGAGACAGTTTTGTCTGTGTCTTGCAAAGTCAGTAATTCCAAGAATGGTAAAACAGAGGCATGACTTGTGGAGAAAGAAAACCTGAATACAGAATAAATGTTCTTTCCAGAGTGTGTCCTTCACCACACCCTCTGTGACAAAAGGGACTTGATAGAGGTGACCTGCCACAAGATTCCTGACAGGTGCCTGAGAAACCTGTGCTCTGTTAGGGCTTCAGGACTGTGTCCAGCTTCCTACTGAATTAACTTACTGTTTATAATACTTTGTTTTCAGTTGATTCTCTTCATTTTTCCAGATAGAGATCACATTAACTTCAAATAATGAAAGTTTTAACTTCTCCTGGTTTTTTTTTTTTTTTTTTTTTTTTTTGCCCCCAATCACTTACTTTTGTCTAGTTAAGTTGTTTGAACATCTAGAACTGGTTAGATACTAGTAGATATCCTTTCTCCTACTATAAGGAGAGAAATATCAGAAGAAACTCTATAAGAAGGTGGTAGTTTCCCTGGCTGTCACTGTCTGCCTGGGGACTGGTGGTACTTATCATTTGCTAATGAGAGTTTTAATTAGCATGAGTTAGGGCAAGGCATAGGAACGTTCTAAAGGGGTCTTAACAAAATAGTACCTGTGTCTTTTGATGTACTGTGGGAAAGGCTGGGGGCTAGCAGGTGGCCCATAAGCAGAATCTGTGAGGATGCTCATTGCCATCTGCAGAGTGAGGAGGGAACACTCACGGTCCAGCAGACAGTGGAGAGGCGAGGCTCCACGGAGACACATACACCAGTTAACATCTTGAAATTCTTCACTTTAATGGGAGTATATCTTTATTTCTCCATAAATCTTGATGTTGACTTTTTGGCTAACATAAATGTATTTTATCATATTGACAAAACGTCCAGGGGCGCCTGGCTGGCTTAGTTGGTTCAGCATGCAACTCTTGATCTTAGGATTGTGGGTTTGAGCCCCACAGTGGGTATAGCAATTACTTTAAAAAAATCTTAAAGAAAAAGAAAAAGAAAGAAGCACCCATCTTTTCCCATTTAATCTAGTGGTTTGGTTGTGTCTTGTTTTCTAACTTAATTTCTGATTGTTTCTATTAATTTATTTCTTCTGCCCCCTTTGGTTTGTTATTCTTTATCTAATTTCTTGAGTTGTGTGCTTACTTACTGTAATTTTTTTTATTAGGGACAAAAATATTTCATATGACTACTGTTTTAGTTGTACTTCATAAATGCTGATATTTTGTAGTTTTTAAAAAAAATGTTTATCTATTTATTTTTGAGAGAGAATGCACAAGTGGAGAAAGAAAGAGAGACATAGAATCTGAAGCAGGCTTCAGGCTCCAAGCTGTCAGTACAGAGCCTGATGCAGGACTTGAACCCATGAACTGTGATATGACCTGAGCCAAGATTGGATGCCTAACAGACCAAGCCACCCAGGTACCCCTATTATTTAAGAATATTCGGTATTTTTATTTGTATTTTTTTAAATGTTTTAAATGTTTATTTATTTTTGAGAGCATGACCAGGGGAGGGGCAGAGAGAGAGGGAGACACAGAATCTAAAGCAGGCTCCAGGATCAGAGCTATCAGCACAGAGCCAGATGTGGACTCGAACTCACTAACTGTGAGATCATAACCTGAGCTGAAGTTGGACGCTCAACCAACTGAGCCACCCAGGCGCCCCTTGTATTTCTTTATTGGCTCATGAGTTTCTTTTAAAAAGGAATAATAAAAAAAATACTCAGGTGATAGGGACACTTTTTTCCCCTTTAGTTTAATTAGTTAAATTTTAGAGAGAGGGCGAGAGTGTGCATGAGGCAGGGAGAGGAACAGAGGAAGAGACAGAGAATCTTTAGCAGGCTCCGTGAGGTCTGATGTGGGGCTCGATCCTATGACCCTGGGATCATGACCTGAACTGAAATCAAGAGTCGGTCACTCAACCAATTGAACCACTCAGGCAATCTCCTTAGTTTTAATATTAATGTTTAGTTATATTGCATAGTGATCATAGAATGATGCATATATTAGTTCTATTTTTTGTAACTTAATGAGACTTTCTTTGAAGCCTAATATATAGCCAACTTCTGTGAATTTTCTCATTGAGTATTGAAACTGCCCTGTGTTTGATAATGAGACCTACCATATTAATTATGCCATTGAGGTCATTGAACTCCTTACTTACTTGTAGAGTTTTCATAGTGCAAAATCCTTCTTTTACTTTGCTACCTCAGAGAGAGACTACACCATGCAATGGCTTGCCTGTCTGATTGTCATTCACCCCATCTCTTCTGCTTCTCAGAGCTAAACTAGGTCCAGGAAGCTTCTGCCCCTCTGCCCACTCAGTTAAACATCCCAAACACCTGAGACACACTCTGCAGTGGATTTTTTTGTTCCATAGTTTGCCCCTTAACCTTTCGAGAAATGTATTGCTGCTCTTTTTGAATCTGGAATAGCAGTGACTTGCCACCCTTCTTTCCACATGCACCTCTGCTAGAATTCTACTACTTTTGCAGGTTTCCACCTGCATTTCTTATTCTCCCCATTACTGTCAGATTGTTGCAAGAAGGTAAAGAGGAAATGCTGCTTTTATTCTGCCGTCTTCAAAATGGGACTTTCCATGGCTTTAAATATAATAATGCTGAGTCAGTCTCCTTCTGTGTGGTACCGTACACCACATAGAACCATCTGTAGATCTGGCCAGAGTCATTTACCGTTGCTTAATTAATCATAGGGGGGCTCCCTCCCATGGGCTAATGTTGAGGATGGGGAACAATGGGGCAGGTAAAAGAATGCTTGACTGGGGAAGAGAGAAGGGTACAAAGACAGAAACAACATACTCAAGTAACTTTACTTAGCCCTTTGGGATTTGAAATCTACTTAATAATGGAAAGCTTCTGGGTTTCCTAGTTTTGAGGTGAGATGGAGTTCAGGTTTCATGGTAACTTTTCATCCCAGGTATTTATACAGACTTCAGAACCAACAAGCTAGGGGATGTTTCCCGACAGGACAGGAAAATGGTTATATGCTGAAGTGTGGTCTTGCTTCAAAACCCCAGGGGCCCCCACTGTGACTTTCTGTAGGGCATGCCAGTGGTTTGGTCAACTAGACACCTCCTGCACCACTGGGTTGGCAAGGCCACGAGGGCATCCTTCTCTCCAAACTTCCTTTCCTTTTTCTTCTTCTCACTGAAACAGACATATTTCGGGGCCAAGAAGTAAGTGAGTCAAAGAAGGACCCCTCAGTAGGTTGTTCTTTGTGTGTTGGCCATGGACCCTTGCGTGGCCACAGATTCTTCTAACAAAATCAGCCAGTCTTCCCCTAGCCCACACTGAGTGGGTAACCCACTATAGCAAAAAAAATGGTCCCTGGTCACAACTGATTGGAAGGTAAGAAGACCCATGATTCTGACAGGCAAATTATACCATGGCCTGTGGCTTTTAAAGTTGTCTGATGTGAAGAGACACGCAAGGAGACTTCTGCCTATAATGGAATAACAAGGGACTGCTTTCACCCTCCCATGTTAAGCAATTTAAAAATGAACAAAATATACAAAACAGTCATTTTCAGACACTGGACAATGGGCAGGCACAAGACAGTGATCTCTGAGAAAAGGGAAAAGAATGAGGTTAGTTCTCCCATTGCTCCAGCGTGCTGCCTGGAGAGGATTCCCAGTCTGCAGTACAAAGAAGACAACCCATGCAAAGGCTGCCTGGAATTGAGAAGGCAGAACCGAGACCAAGAGAGCTCGAGTTTACAGGACAAACTACCGGAAGGAGAGCTACAGAGACAGAGAAACAGCCCTTAAGATCTTCAGAGCACTCATCCCAACTCTTGAGCTATTTATCATTATATGTATATGGAGACACTACTCAAGACTGGATAATGAAAGGAACAAGTGAAACGATTTCTGGAGAGTGCACACGTCTGGGGATAGTTCATGTTCCTAACAGCTAAGATGGAGAAATCTCATAATACACAAGACATTGAGGGTACTCCGAAGGGTATTGCCTAGCAAGAGAGCTAAAGTAGCCCTAGACTAAATGCTGCTTTGGTCCTCGGCAACAAAAGTTGCAAACTATCTCCAAATAGCTTAGCTATATCCCAACAGGCAGGTCCAAAATATTTAAAGGACCACAAAGAAATCCAGCACCCAAATGTAAAATTCACAATGTCCGGCCTCCAATAAAAACAAAAATCAGAACTGCAAAGAAGCAGGAAAATATGACCCATGGTGTGGTAAGAAACTCTTGGAAAGCAAAATGAAAACCTCAGAAAAGATAAAGTTCACAAATCTCCTAAAAAGTAATTCAAAATTAGATGGAAAGAAAATATGAAATAATAAAAAGAGCAGTCCCAAGAGATCTGATATATGAATAATAGATGTTACAGAAAGACAGAAGAGAAAAAAAAGGAGAGGAAAGTATCACTGAAATTTTTTTAGAAAATTTCCCAGAATGTAAGGGCATGAGTTTCTAGACATAAAAGACCTATCAAGTGTCCCGACATAATTAAGAACAACTAAGAACCTCACAAAGGCACATCCTTGTGAACTTTAGAATAGAGGAGATTAAAACAAACAAAAAAAGGACCATATAGGTTTCTAACAGTCAAATGATCCAAATTAGAATTTATAATAGAAAACTCTGGAAGCCAGAAGGCATTAAAATTCTGTAGGAAAATGATTTCCAACCTGCAATTTCATGCACAACCAAACTACAATTATGAATTACTCTAGAACAGATATTTTTATTAATGTCAGTTTTAGATGCAAGTGACAGAAAACCTAAGCAATAGGTTACAATTTTTTTTCTCCTTCACATAAAAATCCAGTTCACCAGAGTGGCTTTGTTCCATGCAACCCCGTTTCATTCCAGGCCCTACTCTGCCATGCCCGGGATGTGGCTCTCAGCCTCGTGGTCCAGGATGGTAGCATCCTCCAGATGGAGGAAGGAATGATGAAGAAGGGACAAGGGACATTTGTCATCCATTTCTTCAGGAAATTTTTCAGAAACTGCCAGATAACACTTCTCCTTATATCCCATTGGTCCGAATTTGGTCACATGGCTATACCTAAGTGCAAGGGAAGCTAGAAAATGTAAAAATACAGACTTTATTTTGGATGATCTTGTGCCCAGCTAAAACCTCTATTAGTATAGAAAAATAGAAGACAGACCTGGGTGCATAAGTTGCAGTTTCTGCTACACAGTCTTGAATGTTTTCTGAGCACTCTTTCTCAGAAGCTACTAGTATACTCCTGAAGTAAAGGGATTAAGCAAGAAGGAGGAAGACTTGGGATCCATGAATGAAGGTATCCAATACCAGAAAGGTAAAGGAATCCCAAAGGTGTTGGTCAAGGGAGATTCCAAGACAATAGCTATGCGGAGGCCAGAGTGGAAAAGCTGCCAGGCCAGAGTGGAGAAGGTCAGAAGGTTATAGGAGGGATTTCTTGAGGATGATGAAACTGATAGGAGACTTAATATTATTTCCCTTCAGCCGACAGACACAGCAACATACCTTTATTTCTGTAACAGTCCACTCTATATGTTTGAAAATAATGAAAAGACATTTAGAGGGGTTCAGTTAGGAATGAATACGTAGGAAACTATGCAAACAAAAAGACAAAGCAATTATTAACTCCAAAGAAAACAAATGGAAAAATAATAGCATAACATATGGCTCAATTGTGAATAGTTTACATAGTTATAAAAATATAACTCTAAATATCTAACTACATAACAAATGTATATTCAGAGGACAGGGGAAGTATGTGTGTGACTAGGAAATGAAAGCTAGATCTTACTGTGCACAGTACTAAGTTAACAGATCCTGTGAAAACTTAAAAATACCAGGAATTCAAAATATAAGCATATTATTTGGAAATATGGAGATAAATACCAAATACCAAAATAATCAGCTACAAGAACTAAAAAAGTGCTTACTTCTGAGGAGCTAGAAATAGAGAAGGATTAAAAGAGATTTTCTTTTTTTTCCTTTTTTTTTAATTTGACAGGGAGACGGGGGTGGGGGCTGGGGGGAGGAGCAAAGGGAGAAAGAGAGAGAATCTCAAGCAGATTCCATATTCAGCACGGAGCCCGACAAGGGATTTGATTCTACAACCTGGAAACATGACCTGAGCCGAAATCAAGACTGTGATTCTCAACTGACTCAGCCACCCAAGTGCCCCTATTTTTTTTCTAATAAGCCTTTGGAAGTATTTGACTTTTAAAATTATGTACATGTCAAACTTTATTAAAAATAAAAACATAAAAAGAGAAAAGGCAATTAGATTATTTTTGGGGATTTTCAGGTGAGAAATGTGAAATCAGATAGAGGGAGACAAACACTAACTGGGTGATAGGGTGGGTAAGCCACATAAGCCATCCGGGAAAGAAGAAAATCCATAAATTTCTATTCCTAGAGTTTTCCTGGATCCAGAACTTCCTTGAGTTTCAATCTGCACTAAGCCTGACCCCACTATAGCCTCAGATCTAGGGTAGTTGGTCTCTCTCAACTATTTCCCTTACTTGAACTCCACTGAGTGAACATTTGTTTCTTGCAATAGAAAAAGTCATTTTAGAATAGAAGTATTGCTGCATTCAAAACTCCTTATTAGTTGAAAGGATGTAAAATGTAGCAACTTGCCCTTTATTTCCTCCCTCTTCCCTTCCCTTCAAAGGAGATATTCCATTATACTTTATTCGGTGGTTTCCTAAGAACTCCACTAATACGGCAGGTCCTCGTACTTCTTCAGGTTTTACCTCACACCCCCGTTGCCTTCATGTCTCAGCAGGATATCAAAAGATTCATGGCGCTTCCTAATGTTCACTTCCTAATGTTCAAGGCCAATCAGCCTGACACCATCAATGTAGTAGCTTAAGGTGACATTCGTGGAGGACTAATTAGTGTGATCAGTCATCCCTGTTGACCAGTGGTTTCCTGGGATTTAGTACTTCCAGACCATCACGAGCCCACCGGAGAGCTGGTCGCCCTAGATGGAGTGGACTAGGTCCCTGTGAAGATACGCTTCTCCTCCTGCCAGCTCCCAGGTGGTGTGGGTAAACAAACAGAAAGAGTACTTTTATCATATATCAATATACCTAATGAAGCTTGAGGTAACCCTCCATTATTTTTCAAGTCCTATTAATCTTTACTAGGAACACCCTGGAGAACTGAATGATTTTGAGGCAGCCTCCCTGCAAGTCTTCCATCCTCCCCTTCAAGGAGCTCTGGGGCAATGACTGACTCAGGGATGGTTATGGCCAGAGGGCCTGTGACTCTGTAGCATGCTGGCTTGAGTTACATCTTTGTTCATTGAACTAGGGAATTATTTTGCTGTACAAGTCGAGCAGAACCCAGGCCTGCCCATCTGTTCTGTTCCTGCCAACACTTCAAGCAGAAGCCAAAAAACCCTCAATTCAGTGTGTTAGGCCGTTTCTTGCACCGAATTACCACACCTACTTGGCTTTTGCTTTTTTGTGGCCACAGCTAGGGGTGACATTCAAAATATTTAGCAGCTGGCTACCACATGGCCACCAGTCAATTAGAATAGACACGGACTTTAGCACTAAGTCAGATTCCTGGAGGCCAACTGCTGTGCTGGGTGTTAACCCTTTAGTTGCTGGATGAGAGGGAGGTCTGGTGGCCTGGAGGCAGGTAGATGGGGGTTAAACATCAAGTGACTCTAGGTAGCAATTTACCAACTGATAAGAAAGCATTTCAATATTTCAACAACCTGTATGGCCTTTGGCAGAATGTCAGCTTGGCTTTAGCAAAGAACAGACTGGATGGTCCACCCACTTTACTTTAAGATCTGCCTCTGCTTAGATCTAACCACCTAGTTTTCTCCTTTCTCAGTGTTATCAGTAATTTCATTTTGATTAAAAGCGTCTCTTCCTGTTCCTGGCTGGCAACTATCCCCATGAACCTGCCCTTTGCTCACATTCCCCATCTCTCATCCCCAAAAGAGGTCTTGTTACTTAGTTTTTCATCAGTGGTGAATTTTTTTTTTTTTTTCATCAGTGGTGAATTTTTCTGAAGATGGGTGGGAGAGGCAGCCATAGCAGGTCAGTGGTAATATACTGTCATTCCTTTCTCCTTCATTCTTGGTATTTATTCATCTACGATGTGCCAAGAACCATTAGGCTCTTCAATGTCAGCTTGACAAACTATGTTCAGCCAAAATGTATGCAGAAAGGAAAGGAAAATGGGAATGGGGGAAGGAACAGAGACAGAGAGAGAAATAGAGGAAGAAGGAAATAAAGTAGTAGTCTACTCTCTATTTATTCCATCTCCCTTGATTATGAACCCACAGGCTTCAAGTCCACATAGTTACTCCTGCAACAGATCCTTAGAAAATTCCTGCAATTCATTTTGCCTGTAATTCCTCTTTTCCTTGCTCAGATTTTGCACACCATCCTTGGTTTCATGATATTTCCAAACTCCTATGACCAGATGTTCCTCATTATGAGGTGACTCATCACATTTGCTTGGTAATCATGAATGCAGTAGAAATTATTTGGAGGAGCCCAGGAGACTGGGGAGCTCCATCCTCTCAAGATATTGCTATTTCAACTGCCAAGATTTCGGCCTTTGATAATCAAGACCTTAGTTTTAACCATAGAAACCCAGCACAGTTGTGAACTTAACAAATGCTGTAATTTGGCAATTTACTCTATCCTTTTTTATTGTAAAATATTTGGCAGAAAATTTTTGTGGCAACATATTTGAAGACATACACAGAATACATATTATGCATATTAACTGTTGTGTGTAAAAATAAATGAATACTGGTAAACCCACCACTCAAGAAATAGAAGATAAACAATATTTACTTTAGGGATCTAATTTTCAGTGGTTTCCAACCACTGACTCATGGTAAAAGATATTTCTTGTTGCAGGGCCAGAAACTGGCCTTGAATATTGTTATGTGCTCAGGTGCTCTGGAACTAACATTTGTTTCTTTCTTGATGCAAATAACCTAATGCTGTAAAAAGTGTCCATTTAATCCTACAGCCTTCATAGTCCTTATTCCTTTGGAATGTCTAACAAGCAATGGTTCTCAAATGTTGATGTACTAGGATCAACTAGGGAGAACTGAAAAATCCTGAGGCCCTAGGCCTTTCCCAGAAAAATTAAATCAGAATCTCTGGGGATGCAATCCAGGCACCCAAGCTCTTAAAAGCACTTCAGGTGATTTTATGTGCTCTAAAGGAATGGCAATAAAGTCCACCAAAGCTTTACTTTCAATGGGTGTTGCATCTGAATACCGAGACTTTAGTAATTATGTTATCAATCAATGGACTTCTAAATTCCCCTCAGGAATGTTGAGATAATCCCTTCTTCTTTCTCCACTGTGTTATGACAGAAGGTTCTATACCTCTTCTGAGATTCTGTTGCTCGTGACTCTACTCCTGGAATAAAATTCAGTATTTGTTAGGATAGTTTGGTATTTTGTCTGCAAGAAATGGGACTAACTCTGAAAACTTTAGAGGAAAACAAGGGTGTGGGCATATTGTAAGGATATAAGTGGACTGTAACTGGAAATCAGACCCTGGGGTTGGGCTGGAGGCTGGGTACTGTCTCTTCTGTCTCTCGTGGCCCACATAGCCTCTCTCATGTCATCCTTCTTTTCTCTCTCACTGTCGCCTCCTTAAGCAATGAAGATCTCATTAGTTTGGCTATTTTTAGACTCAGATTCTCTGTTAGGCAGCCCCTAGTCCAATCATCTGTGGACTGGGTCCACTTAGGAACACTCAAAGCCCAAGGCTGCAAGTAAAAGGGAAATAGCATGAAAATAGCAAAAAAGAAAGATAAAGTAACCATACTAACATCAGACAGAAGAGATTTTAAAAATAAAAATGAGAGCACCTGGGTAGCTCAGTCAGTTGAGCATCCAGCTCTTGATTTCAGCTCAGGTCATGATCTCACAGTTCAAGAGATTGAGCCCTACGTTGGGCTCTGTGCTGATGGCATGGAGCTTGCTGGGGATTCTCTGTTCCTCTCTCTCTGTTCCTCTGTCATGCTGTGCTTTCTCTCTCTCTCTCAAAATAAACAAATAAACTTTAAAAAAGAAAAGAAAAATGTTATTAGAGATAAAAAGGGTCATTTTATAATGATAAAAGGGTTAATCCATCAGAAAGATATAACAATTATAAACATATATGTAACTAACGGTAGAGACCCCAAATATATTAAGTAAAACTGACAGAATCAAAGGGAGAAACAGACAATTCAATAAAGTAGTAGGAGACTTCAGTACCCCTCTTTCAATAATCTACTAGCCAAAAAATCAACAAAGAAATAGAAGATGTGTTGGGGCACCTGGGTGGCTCGGTTAAGCGTCCGACCTTGGCTCAGGTCATGATCTCACAGTTCATGAGTTTGAGCCCCACATCAGGCTCTGTGCTGAGAGTTCAGAGCCTGGAGCCTGTTTCGGATTCTGTGTCTCCGTCTCTCTCTGACCCTCCCCTGCTCACGCTATCTCTTTCCCTCTCTCTCTCAAAAATAAATAAACAACAACAAAAAAAAAGAAATAGAGGATGTGGACAATGGTATAAACTAACTAGACCCAACAAACATTTATAGAATATTCTACCCACCAACTGCAGTATATATATTCTTTTTTTTTTTTTTTTTGACTGGACTAAGTGGCTTTATTGGGGACAAGCCAAGATTACAACAGACTTAAGAGCTGGCAGTGGGGCCTTTCTTCTTTCCAAAGGTGGGCATGACGTTGACAAAGCGCCGGTTGTACTGCATCCGCCGCTTGGCTCCACCTGTCTTCTTCTTCTTCTCCTCCTGTTTGGCCACCTTAGGGGTCTGCCCTCTTACTTTCCCAGCACGGGCCAGAGAACCATGGACTTTACCTCCAAGCATGCGCCCAGCTACTTCCAGGGTGGTCAGAGCCTCCACTCCACACTGCCCCAGGGTAGCCTCATCCTCCAGGGGCGTGCCTGCCAGGAGCACGACTTGATCTTCCGGGGCGATGCCGTCCCGAAGAACTACATGGGCCTTGATCTGGGCGACCATCCCCTGGCCGGTCACCTCGAGGGTGTGTAGCTCCTGGGCGCGGACAAAGAGCTGCATGTCAGTGACTGAACTATGGCCACCACAGCCACGACCACGAAGATGGAGTTGAGAAAGAGCTATATATTCTTCTTAAGTGCACTTGGAACGTTCTCCAGGATGTGTTAGGCCATAAAAAAAAAAAATCTCAATTAATTTAAAAAGATCATACAAAGCATGTTCTTCAACTTTAATAAGACAAAATTAGAAATCAATAATAGAAAAAATTGGGGAAGTTCACAAATATGTGGAAATTAAACAACATAGTCATAAATAATCCTGGGTCAAAGAAGAAGTCACAAATGAAATTAGAAAGTATTTTGAGATGAATGAAAATGAACAACATGCCACAACTTAGGATATGCACCTAAAGCAGTACTTAGTGAGGGAAATTTATAGTTGTTAACGCCCACCTTACAAAAGGAGAAAGACTTCAAATCAGTAAGCAATCTTCCACCTTAAGACACTGGTAAAAAAGAGCAAACTAAACCTAAAGCAAGAAGAAGGAAGAGAATAATGAAGATTAAAGTGAAAATTAATGAGATAGGAGATAGGAAAACAGTAGAGAAAAATCAATAAAACCAAAATCTTGAAATCAAAGTTGACTTATTTGAAGAGATCAACAAAACTGACAAGCTTTAGTTAGACTGGGTAAAGAAAAAGAGGGAAGACTCAAATGAACTAAAATCAGGAATGAAGGAGAGGTATTACTACTGACTTTTCCAAAAATAGTTGGGGGGGAGGGATTATAAGGAAATACTATGAACAATTATATGCCAATAAATTAGATAATTCATATGAAATAGACAGATTCCTAGAAACACACAAGCCATGGAAACTGACTCAAGAAAAAAATATATAAAATCTGAATATATCTGTAATAGGAGATTGAATTACAAAGCAAAACAAACTATACGTAAAGAAAAACCAAACCCATAAGTCTTCACTGATTAATTCTACCAACATTAAAGAAGAATTAATACCAATTCTTTATAGACTCTCTTCCAAAAAATAGAGTAGGAGGGAATACTTCCCAACTCATTCTGTGGGGGTAGTATTGCTCTGATACCAAAACCAAATGAAGACATCAAAGAAAAGAAAACACATAGACCAATATGAATATGGACACAGAAATCATCAACAAAATATGAGCAAACTGAATCCAGAAATATATAAAGAGGATTATACACCATGGCTAAGTGGGATTTATCTCTAGAATGTTTGATTAGCTTAAAATTCAAAAGGCAATTAATGTAATGCACCTTATCACTGGGATAAAACCAAAAAAACACATGATCATCTCAACAGATACAGAAAAAGTATTTGATAAAATCCAGCACATCTTCATGATCAAAACATTAAATAAACTAGGACTGAAGGAAGCTTCCGCTCTACAGAAAACCTACAGCTAAGATCACACTTAACAGTGAAAGATGGAATGCTTTCATCTTAAGAGAGATCAGGAAGAAGACAAGGATGTCTTCTCTCACTACTTCTATTAGACACTGTACTGGAAGTCTAGCCAAGACAATTTGGCAAGAAAATTAAATAAAAGGCATCTAGATTGGAAAGGAGAAGTAAAACTGTTGTATTCACAGATGACATGATCTTGTATATAGACACTCCTTGGGAATAAACTAAAAAACCATTCAAACATGAATTCACTTGGTCTCAGGGTTGTGAGTTTGAGCCCAATGTTGGATGTAGAGATTACTTAAAATCTTAAAAAAAAAAAAATCTTAAAATCTTAAAATCTTTAAAAAATCTTAAAATCTTAAAAATCTTAAAAAAAAAAAGAACATGAGTTCAGTAAGGTTGTAGGATACAAGACCAAAAATCAATTTTATTTTTATACATTAACAATGAGCAGTCTGAAAGTAAAATTAAGAAAGTGAAATTACTGCAGTTTGCAGTAGTATCAAAAATAGGGGCACCTGGGTGGCTCAGTCAGTTAAGCATCAGACTTCATCTTAGGTGATTATCTCATTGTTGATGAGTTTGAGCCCTGTATTGGGCTCTCTTCTGTCAGTGCAGAGCCTGTTTGTCTCTTAGCTCACTGCCCCTCTCCCACTGGTTCTCTCTCTCTCTCTCTCTCTCTCTCAAATAAGAATTAAATTAAAAACTGAAAAAAGTAAAACAAAACAAAAAACTCACAGTAGTATAAAAAATAATAAAATACTTTAGAATAAATTTAACAAAAGAAGTATATTCTGAAAACTACAAAAAACATTGTTGAAAGCAATGAAAGAAAAGTGAAATAAGTGGAAAGACATCTACTAATGGGTTGGAAGATTAATGTTATTAGGATGGCAATACTTCCCAAACTGATCTATCAATTCAGTGCAATTCCTATAGAAATCTCAGGTGGATTCTTTGCACATGTTGACAACCTGATCCTAAAATTCATATGGAAATTCAAGGGGCTAGGAAGAGCCAAAACAATCTTGGAAGAACAAAGTTGGAGGACTCACATTTTCTGATTTCAAAATTTATGACAAATCTACAATAAGCAATATAGTGTGGTACTGGCATAAGGATAGACATACGGATCAATGGAATAGGATTGAAAGTCCAGAAATAAGCCCTTATATTTTTGGTAAATTGATTTTTAACAAAGATGCCAAGAAAACCAAATGGGGGAAAGAATAGTCTTTTCAACAAACATTAGTAGGACAGCTAGATATCTACATGTGAAAGAATGAAGTTGGACCCCTAAATCACAGCATACACAAAAATTAATTCAAAATGGACCAAAGATCTAAATGTAAGAGTTAAAACTATAAAACACCTAGAAGAAAATATATCGGCATAAATCTTTGTGACCTTACATTTGGGAAAACTTTTTTAGATATGACACCAAAAGTATAAGCAAACAGAGAAAAAATAAGTTGGGCTTCATCAAAATTAAAAACTTTTGTGTTTCAAAGGACATCATCAAAAAGCAAAAAGACTGGGGCACCTGGTTGGCTGAGTTGGCGGAGCTTGTGACTCTTGATCCCTACGTTGGGTGTAGAGATTACTTAAAACCTTAGGAGTGCCTAGATGGCTCAGTCACTGAGTATCTGACTGTTGATTTTGGCTCAGGTCATGATTTCGCAGTTCTTGGGTTTGAGCCCCACATCAGGCTCTATGCTGACAGAGCCTGCTTGGAATTCTCTGTGTCTCTTTGTCCCTCCCCCATTCATGCTCTCTCTCACTCTTACAAAATAAATAAATAAACATTTTTTAAAATTTAAGAAAATAAAATCTTAAATAACGAAAACAAAAGACAGCACACAGAATGGGAAAATATTTTTTCCAAGTCACATATCTGATATCTGATAAACAGTTTGTGTCTAGAATGTATAAAGAATGATTCAATATTATAAGACAACCTAATAAAAAATGAGCAAAGGATCTGAATAGATATTTCTCTAAAGAAGATATACAAATGGCCAATAAGCATATTAGAAGATGCTCAACATCATTAGTCCTTAGGGAAATGCAAATCAAAACCTCAAATCAATGCGATACCCCTCCACACCCAGTATAACTATAATTTGAAAAAAGGTAGAGAATGAGTATTGGTGAGGATGCAGAGAAATTGGAACCCTCATACCCTCCTAGTGGGAATGTAAAATAGTGCAGCTACTTTGGATATAGTCTGGCAGTTACTCAAACAGGACTCAGCAATTCCACTTCTAGATATATACCCACATGAATTGAAAATATATGTCCACTCAGAAACTTGTACATGAATGTTCATAACAACATGATTATGGATAACATTCAAAAATAGGTGAAATAGATAAAGGGGATTAAGAGTACACTTATGGGGTGCCTGAGTGGCTCAGTCAGTTGAGTGTCTGACTTTGGGTCAGGTTGTGATCTCAGCTCTGTGCTGACAGCTAGCTCAGAGCCTGATCCTGCCTTGGATTCTGTGTCTCCCTCTCTCTCTGACCCTCTCCTGCTCACGCTGTCTCTCTCTCAAAAATCAATAAAACATTAAAAAAAAAGAGTACACTTACCATATATACAATATATAATGTTATATAATCATTATAACTGTATGTTAAATGTACTCAATTTTTTAAAAAGTAGTGGGGCGCCTGGGTGGCTAGTCAGTTAACTGTCCAACTCTTGATTTTGGCTCAAGTCATGATCTCCCAGTTGTGAGTTTAAGCCCTACATTGGGCTGGAACCTGGCAGAGGGGATTCTCTCTCTCTCTCTGCCCTTCCCCACTTTTGTTCTCCCTCTATCTCTCAAAATAAATAAACTAAAAAAAAAAAGTAGAAACAATCTACATTTCCATCAACTGATGAATAGGTAAACAAAATGCAGTATATCCATACAGTAGAATACTATTTGACAGTTTGGATGACCCTTGAAAACATGCTCAATGAAAGAATCCAGGCACAAAAAAGACCATTCGTATTTCATTTATATGAAATGTCAGAATAGACTAATCTGTGGAGACAGAAAGTAAATGAGTAGCTGCCTAGGACTGGGAAGGGTGGCAACATTGGGGAGGGACAGCGAAAAGGTGTGGGATTTCTTCGGGGGCATATAAAAATGTTCTAAAGCTGATTGTGGTGTGGTTGCAGAACTCCGAATATACTAAAAACAACTGAAATGTATACCTTAAATGAGTGAATTGTATGGCATGCAAATTTTAATTTAATTTAATTTTGTTTTATTGGTGGGGAGGGGCAGAGGGAGAAAGAAAATCTCATGCAGGCTCCACACCCAGTGCAGAGCCCAGTAAGGGGCTCTGTCCCATAACTCTGGGATCATGGCCTGAGCCGAAATCAAGAGTCGGACACCTAACCGACTGAGCCACCCAGGTGCCATATATATATATATATATATATATATATATGTATGTATAAATAGACCAGGGTCCCTTTTTCTTTAGTAATGTAGACTGTATAAGTGGAAGGTATGAAGATTTACAGCCTGCCCTGGACCAGAGGCTAAGAAGGGTAATACTAAGCTAAGGCAGTGGCTGTTGAGGTGGTAAAGTCAATAGCAGGGGATTTGGTGCATATGGAGACTGAAGGGAAGGTCCAGTAAGAATCTCCCCGACTCCACTCTCCATGTTCAAACCAGTCCTACAGACCCCTAACAGATCTCCTTGTTGCCTATCTCTTCCCCTGCTATAGACTGAATTTATGTCCCTCCAAAATTTGTTAAGTTAAAATCCTAACCCCCAGTGTGATGATGCTTGCAGGTGAGACCTTTGGGAGGTCGGCCCTTTTAGCAGAGCCCTCCTGAATGTGCTCGTGCCCTGAACGAGGCCCCCATAGAGGCACTTGGGTGGCTCAGTCGATTAGGTGCCTGACTCTTGATTTTGGCTCAGGTCATGAGCTCATGGTTCATGAAATGGAGTTGTGCGCAGAGCCTGCTTGGGATTCTCTCTCTTCCTCGCTCTCTCTTTGCCCCTCCCCCATCTCGAAAGTAAATAAATAAAACATTAAAAAAATAATAATAAAAGAGGCCCCAGAGAGCTCCCTTGTCCCTTCTGCCACATGAAGACAGTGAGAAGACAGTTATCTATGAACCAGGAAGTGGGTTCCCACGAGGCACCAAATCTGCCAGCACCTTGATCTTGGACTTTTTAGTTTCCAGAACCATGAGAAATAAATATCTGTTGTATATAATCCCCAACCCCATCTACTGTGTTCTGTTATAGCTGCGCAGCTAAGACCCTCAGGCCATCCATCTCCTAAGTCACCACCGGGATTTCCTTCCTGGAACTCAGATCTGATTGTATTACATTCTTTCTCAAGATCTTTCAAATAATCCGAACCCAGTTTATCTCACACATCCCACAACCCCCGCCCCTAGCATGCGAGCACCTGCACAGACACATCCACTCCTCCCTCATTACAGCCACAGGGAACCTGGGTCTCCTTTGATCTTGCCACATCTCTCCCTTGCTCACCCTGTCCCCTCCAGCTGGAATGTCCTTCCGCCTCCACATCTACAAGGGCTGGCATTATCTCCATTCTTCAAGACCTGATTATAATTCCACCAACTTGACGTAACCTTTTTTTTTTTTTTAACTCCCCACTGTTGGAGCACAAAATCTGGTAGAGGAGATAAACTGGACAATTGAGTTCTGTACTACAGTGTGATAATATTCTGGCTTCTGTGTGCACAGTGTCCCAGAAGGACAGGGGAGGAAGGCAGAAACTATTCAGTCAGTTCAAAGATCGAAAATTCCACACTCAAGTTGACTCACCAGTCCAAGGGCCTAAAACTCTGTGAGGAGACACTGATCTCATCCTAATGGGTACCTTTCCACTAATCTGTTTTCTTATGAGCAGAGGCTGTGTTTTTTTATTTCTGTACCTACAAGCACCTAGTAGGGGTCCTGGCCAGAGGTCTTGACAATCAATCTTTAGACAAGACTCAGATAAATGAGGTGTTGTCTAACTTACCTCGGAAGAGGAGCAGGAAGTACTTCCTAGAAGAAGTAACACAAGAGTTGAATCCTGGAACAACAGTGGAGTTGAACCGCGGAGGTTAGGGAAAGAAGGGGGCTCCGAGTAGAGAAAACTTGAACAGTGTCATGGAGGTGAGAAACCTGGCCCCCTTGGAGGGTTGGAAGGAAGTCAGCAGCCTGGAACTAGAGGTTTTTGGAAAAGAAGGCAGAGAGAGAAAGTTGAAAAGGGCCAGATCATGAGGTCTGTGAATGCCATGTTGATGAGTTTGAAATCAATGTAAAAAACAGTAGGGAGCTCCTCAAAGGTTTTGTGAGAGGCGACTGGATGGGTAAAAGTGGTGTTAAGGAGACAGAATCTAAATCCATAGATTCCAACATATTTGGAGGACCCTCCCTTCTTAAGATTTTAATTTAATTTGGCTTTGAACAATAAGCAATATGGCCACACCATTCAAAATCAAAAAGATCTAACATTAAAAAAATTTTTTCAAAATCAAAAAGGTCTAAGGAGATATTGTGAAAAATTTCTCTCCCTAATTTCCAGACTGTGTGGTCTGCAGCTCTAGCTCTGCTCCCTCATCTGGGAGAAATCCAGTGTACCAGAGCTCCAGTTTTGTTATGCGCCTATGTAGGCATAGCTCATTTTATAGTTCTTTGGTTTATTGTGCTTTGCAGATAGTGTATTTTTCACAGATTGAAGATTTATAGTCACCCCGTGTCAAGCAAGTCTGTCAGTACCACTTTTCCAGTAGCATTTGCTCACTTCATGTCTCTGCATCACATTTTGTTAGTTCTTGGAATATTTCAAACGTTTTCATTATTATTACGTTTGTCAGGGTCATCTGTGGTCAATGATTATGACTCACTGAAAGCTCCAATGATGGTTATAGCATTTTTAAGCAATAAGATATTTTTATTTTTTTATTTTTCAAAAATGTTTATTTTGAGAGAGAACACAAGCAGAGGATGGGCAGAGAGAGAGGGAGAGAGAGAATCTGAAGCAGGCTCTGTGCTCTCAGCTCAGAGCCTGACATAGGGCTGGATCCCACAAATCGTGTGAAGATGACCTGAGCTGAAATTGAGTTGGATGCTTAACCAACTGATCTATCCAGGCATCCCAGCAATAGGGCATTTTAAAATTAAGGTATATACATTGTTTTTTAAGACATAATGCTATTGCACACTTAAGAGACTACAGTATAGTATAAACATAACTTTTATATGCATTGGGGAACCAAAAAATTCACTTGAGCCACTTTATTGAAACATTTGCTTTATTGCAGTGGTCTGGAACCAAACCTGGAATATCTCTGAAGTGTGCCTGTATATAACTTGCAGCCCACTGCTTTTTCGACTGGCTTTTTTCATTAACAATGCATCTTGGAGGGGTTCTTGACTGGCTCAGTTATGACTCTTGATCACAGGGTCGTGAGTTCAAGCCCCATGTTGTGTGTGGAGCCTATTTAAAAATAATAGTAAAATAAAATCCTTAAAAAAAAACAACAACCAGGGTGCCTGGGTGGTTCAGTAAGTTAAGTGTCCAACTTCAGCTCACGTTATGATCTCACGGTCCGTGGGTTCGAGCCCTGCATTGGGCTCTGTGCCGACAGCTCACAGCCTGGAGCCTGCTTCAGATCCTGTGTCTCCCTCTCTGTCTGCCCCTCCCCTACTCATGCTCTGTTTCTCTCTGTCTCAATAATAAGTTAAAACATAAAAAAATTAAAAAATAAAAAATAAAAATAATACATTAAAAAAACAATAATAAAAGAAAAACCTGCAACATATCTGAGGTCTTTCCAGATCAGTCCCTAAAAAGCTTCTTTAAAAAAAAAATCTTTTTTAAACATTTATTCATTTTTGAGAGACAGAGAATGACTGGGGGAGGGGCAGAGAGAGAAGGAGACACAGAATCTGAAGTAGGCTCCAGGCTCTGAGCTGTCAGCACAGAGCCTGATGTGGCACTCAAACTCACGAACACAGATCATGACCTGAGCTGAAGTTGGATGCTTAACCAAGTGAGCCACCCAGGCGCCCCCTAACCTAACCATTTTGAACAGGGTCCTGAATGAATGGGCTTGTTACCCAGTTCTGCTTTAGAATATATTTGTTACAAGCTTCCTATTGGCAAATATGATGGGGTGTCTGAACTTGTTCTGCTGTCGACCTTTCACAAAAAGAATTTCAGAACTTCAAAGAGTCTCAGACCACACACAGTTTGACACTTTTTTTTTTTTTAAGTCATCATCAGAACACTCCATTTTCTGAAAAGAGATTTCCAAACCTAGAAGAGCATTAGAATCACTCTGGGTGGGTGGGGCGCCTGGGTGGCTCAGTCGGTTAGGTGTATGATTTCAGCTCAGGTCATAATGTTGTGGTTCACAGGTTTGAGCCCCACATTGAGCTCTGTGGTGACAGTTCAGAGCCTGGAGCCTGCTCTCTCTCCCCTCCCCTGATTGTGCTCCATCTCTCTCTCTCAAAAATAAATTTAAAAAGTCACCTGAGAATTTAAATTAAAAAAAATTTTTAATGTTTTATTTTTTTTTATTTTTGGGAGAGAGAGACCGAACATAAGTGGGAGAGGGGCAGAGAGAAGAGGGAGACAAAGAATCCGAAGCAGGCTCCAGGCTTTGAGCTCTCAGCAGAGAACCCCATGTGGGGCTCAAAGTCACGAACTGTGAGGTCATGACCTGACCTAAAGTTGGATGCTTAACCTACTGAGCCATCTAGGTGCCCCTCACTTGGAAACTTTAAACAACAACAACAACAATAGGTTTCTGGGGCCCAACCCAAAGCTACTACATCTTAACCTGCGTAGGACTCAGGATTTAACCCAACCTTCTCACTTTATAAATAGAAACAAGAGACACACGGGACAGAGTTGACACTAGAACCCTGGCTCTTTCATTTCCATTTGTGGTTTTGCCTCCTTATTCCTCTGTTGTCTTCCACAGCACCTTCCTTTGTTAGCATCAGGGCCAATCCCAGCCTTGTGCCGGTCAACTACTATGTGAGCTATGGAAGTTTAGCCTACAATGCAGATCCCAATCTTTGCATTCCGCCTCGCCACAATCCATGACTAAAAGCGAATTTGATGTACTATTGAAGTTTTATGTCCCTTACTTAAATTTTTTTTTTGTCTTAGCTTTCACTCCTATTCTCAACCACAAACATTTAAAAACGTTTTGAGGTATGATATTATAAATAGTATATATGAAAATATATTTATATTATTTAATATATTATATTATAATCTATAAGTAATACAAATATATAATATATTTATATATAAATGATATGTAATATATTTATATTGAGCTATAATTCACATACCATAAAATTCACCGTGTTAAATGGTACTACATCTTTTTTTTTAATTTTTTAAAAAATTTTAATTTATTTTTGATACAGAGAGACAGAGCATGAGAGGGGGAGGGGCAGAGAGCGAAGGAGACACAGAATCGGAAGCAGGCTCTAGGCTCTGAGCTAGCTGTCAGCACAGAGCCCAACGCGGGGCTCGAACCCACCAACGTGAGATCTGACCTGAGCTGAAGTCGGAGGCTTAACCGACTGAGCCACCCAGGCGCCTGGTACTACATCTTAAATGGTGGTAAATGAACATACAATTCAGTGGTTTCAAGTATATTCCCAGTGTTATACAAGCATTATTACCATCTAATTCCAGAACATTTTCATCACCAAAAAGAAATTCTGTACCCAAGCGGTCAGTCCCCATGTCTCCCTACTTCCTATCCCTAGCAATCACTAGTCTACTTGTCTACCTTCTTTCTGTATAGATTTTCGACTTCTAGATATTTTATATAAATGGAATCATACAATATGTGATCTTTTGTGTTTGGGCTTCTTTCACATAGCGTGCTGTTTTCAAGGTTCATCCGTACTGTACATTCATTGTGGTTGTACTATAGTCCATTGTATGGATATACCACATTCTGTTGTGGTTTTTTTTCAGGCATCTGCTGAAGAACATTTGAATTGTCTCTACTTTTTGCATATTGTGAATAATGCTGCTATGAACATTGACGTATACATTTTGTGTGGACATATGTTTATAATCCTTTTGGCCTTGGAGTGTAATTATTGGGTGATATGGTAACTCTATATTCAACTTTTTGAGGAACCGCCAAACTGTTTTTTCATAACCACATCTATATTTACACTAAGGAAATCATATTTAAAATATTGGAAGCCACTGATTTTTTTTTGGAAAAAAAATCAGAAATTATATTACTCAGAAGTAACACAATTTAGGGCCACCTGGGTGGCTCAGTCGGTTGAGCATTTAACTCTTGATTTCCGCTCAGGTCATGATCCCAGGGTCATGGGATGGGTGGAGCCCTGAGTTGGACTCCACCTGCTTAAGTTTCTCTTTCTCTTTTACCCTCTGTCCTTCTCCACCGCTCTCTCTCTAAAATAATTTTTTTTATGTTTTTAATTTATTTTTGAGAGACAGAGACAGCGTGAGCAGGGAAGGGTCAGAGAGAGAGGGTAATACAGAATCTGAAGCAGGCTCCAGGCTCTGAGCTGTCAGCACAGAGCCCAATGTGGGGCTTGAACCCACAAACTGTGAGATTATGACCTGAGCCGAAGCCGGGCGCTCAACCGACTGAGCCATCCAGGCACCCCTAAAATAATTTTTAAAAAGTAACACAATTTAGAGACTTTGAGTAAATATGGAGGTACACTCATATTTACCTTGTCTCCCTCCTGAAACCCCACTAAAATGATAGTAAACAATCTTCTTTTAAGACATAAACTCTCACATACAAAGAAGACAAAAAGGAGAAAATGGCAACAAAATATTTTGAAGTTAAAAAGCAGAAGGACAATGGTTACTGATTCATAGCAGGCCAGAGAAAGTGAAGACCTAAGCTAGCGGTGGGGGACCCCAGTAGAAAGCTGACTGGCATCACAGTGCCCCAGAAAGGCTCCCTTGCTGTTGTTTTTTAATTTCTAAATGTTTATTTATTTTTGAGAGAGACAGAGTGTGAGCAGGAAAGGGACAGAGAGAGGGAGACACAGAATCTGAAGCACGCTCCAGGCTCTGAGCTGTCATCACGAGAGCCTGACGTGGGGCTCGAACTCACAAACCATGAGATCATGACCTGAGCCAAAGTCGGACACTTAACCAACTGAGTCACCCAGGTGCTCCCAGAAGGTCTCCCTTGTTAGAGATACTACCAGTCATCCCTGAAAGTCGGAGTGCAAATGGGGGTGAAAAAAGAGATCAGATAAAAGTTTATAAGAAATTCATACATGCATGCTTGTAGCAGCATTATTCACAATAGCCAAAAGATAGAAGCAACCCAAATATCTACCAACAGATAATGAATAAATAAAATGCAGTTCATACAGACAATGGAATATTATTCAGCCTATAAAAGGAAAGAAATGCTGACACCTGCTACAGCGTGGACAAACTTTGAGGATATTATGCTAGTGAAATAAGCCAGTCCCCAAAGGACAAATATTGCATGAATTCTGTTTCTAAGAGGTACCTAAAGCAGCCAAATAGAGATGAAAAGTAAAATGGTGGCTGCAGGGAAGGGGACGAGGGAACTGCTATGTATTGAGTACAGTTTCAGTTTTGCAAGGAGATTGGCTGCACAATAGTGTGAATGTACTTGAGACTACTGAACTGTACACTTAAAGATGGTCAAGATGATAGATTTTATGTTAAGTACATTTTGCCACAGTTAAATAAATTTAGTAAAGAAACAGATTCTCAGCTCCCCGTCACCACCCTGAACAAGATCAAGTTTCTCCGCAAGTCCAAGCTGAAGATGTGATATTAACTTTCTGGGGAGGTTTAAACAAGAGGACTCTTGGCCAGAGAATGTCACACAGCAGAGAGCAGGGGGCTGAACAGGGGAAGCAAGACCTCCAGCCAGTCCCTCTCCCTTTTTAACTGCTGAGGCCAGGATTATGACCTCCTCTTCCCCCACCCTCCACTGATGATGGATGGAGTCCTCTCTGCAGTGACCAACTTGCTCAAGAGAAAGACCTTCAGATATTGATATATAAATAGAGCGCCGAAGGTCACACTAGCCTGTGACATGAAAGATAGAAACCAAAGCAACAAAGAGGAAAAAATGACCTTGGAAGAAGCTGGAGCAGAAAACCTTAAAGAAAGAAAAAATTAATATTGCTCGTTGTTGGATAGATAAGATTAGATAGTTCATCCTTGAAGCAAATACAGAAGATCATTAAAAAAGGAACATTCAGAACCAAAAAAGGGCTCTTAAAATTTTTTAATATGGCATTGAAAATGAAAAATTCAGTAGAAGGATTGGCAAGAAAAGGTGGAAAAAGCCCCTGGATAGTAGAACAAATGGCAAATATACAAAAAATAAGGGAGAAAAAAAAATAAGAAAATTCAAGAATCTATTTAGGAGATTGATCCAAATCAAAAAAGCATTAGTTTTTTTAATTTATTTTTGAGAGACAGAGACAGCAAGAGCAGGGAAGGATCAGAGAGAGAGGGAGACACAGAATCTGAAGACAGTCTCCAGACTCTGAGCTAGCTGTCAGCACAGAGCCTGACGCGGGGCTCGAACTCATGAACTGTGAGATCATGACCTGAGCTGAAGTCAGATGCTTAACTGACTGAGCCTCCCAGGTGCCCCCAAAAAACATTAGTTTTAAAGAGTGTACTAGATGGGAAGAAATTATCCAAAAATAAAATAACTGTAGAAAAAAGGCCAAAATCAAAGAAACTTAAGTTCTAGGTGGAGAGACCATAGGTATTCAATACAATAGATTAAAACAAATCTTTATTAAGACAAAAAAATCTTGAAATTTCAGAACACAGAAGCCAAATCAAATAATAGGGAATCAGAATGACTTCAGACTTCTCAACAATATTGAAAAGTAGAAGAACTATTTTATTTTATTTTAATATTTTATTTTATTGAAACGTAGAACAATTTTTAAAAAGAAAGAAAAGTAGAGGCACTTGACTGGCTTTGTTAGAAGAGTATATGACTCTTGATCTCAGTATTTTTTTTTAATTTTTTACCTTTATTTATTTTTGAGAGACAGAGAGAATGTAGGCAGGGGAGGGGCAGAGAGAGAGGAAGACACAGTATCCAAAGCAGGATCCAGACTCTGAGCTGTCAGCACAAAGCCAATGCAGGGCTTGAACTCACAAACCATGAGATCATGACCTGAGCCAAAGTCAGCCACTTAACCGACTAAGCCACCCAGATGCCCTGATTCTTTTTTTTTTTTAATAGTTTATTGTCAAATTGGTTTCCATATAACACCCAGTGCTCTTCCCCACAAGTGCCCTCCTCCAACACCACCACCTCTTTTCCCTCCTCCCCCTTCAACGCTCAGTTTGTTTGCAGTATTCAATAGTCTCTCAAGTTTTGCATCCCTCTCTCTCCCCAACTCTCTTTCCCTCTTCCCCTCCCCCTGGTCCTCCATTAGGTCTCTCCTGTTTTCCTGTTAGACCTATGAGACCAAACATATGGTATCTGTCCTTCTCTGCCTGGCTTACTTCGCTCAGCATGACATCTTCAAGGTCCATCCACTTTCCTACAAATGTCCATATTTCATTCTTTCTCATTGCCATGCAGTACTCCATCGTGTATATATACCACATCTTCTTGATCCATTCATCAGGTGATGGATATTTAGGCTCTTTCCATGTTTTGGCTATTGTTGACAGTGCTGCTATGAACATTGGGGTACCTGTGCCCCTATGCATCAGCACTTCTGTATCCCTTGGATAAATCCCTAGCAGTGCTATTGCTGGGTCATAGGGGAGTTCTATTGTTAGTTTTCTGAGGCACCAACACACTTTTTCCAGAGCGGCTGCACCAGTTACCTTCCCACCAACAGTGTAGGAGGGTGCCCGTCTCTCCACACCCTCGCCAGCATCTGTAGTCTCTTGATTTGTTCATTTTAGCCACTCTGACTGGCGTGAGGTGGTATCTCAGTGTGGTTTTGATTTGTGTTTCCCTGATGATGAGTGATGTTGAGCACCAAATGCCCTGGTTCTTGATCTCAGTATTGTGAGTTCAAACCCTGTGCTGGGTGTAGAGATTACTTAAATAAATAAAACTTAAAAAAGAGAAAAAGACAATAAAGCAATGCCTTCAGAATACTGAGGAAATATACATACATCACATCATTATGTTGTACACCTAAAACTCATACAATGTTCTATGTCAATTATAGCTCAATTTTTAAAAATTTTTAATGTTTTTATTTATTTATTTATTTATTTTTGAGAGACAGAGACAGTGTGAGCAGGGGAGGGTTAGAGAGAGAGGGAGACACAGAATCTGAAGCAGGCTTCAGACTCCGAGCTGTCAGCACAGAGCCCGACGCAGGGCTCAAACCCACAAACCGTGAGATCATGACCTGAGCCAAAGCCGGACGCTTAACCGACTGAGCCACCCAGGTGCCCCTATAGCTCAATTTTTTAAAAAGCAAACCTTCGGGGCACCTGGGTGGCTCAGTTGGTTAAGCATCCGACTTCGGTTCAGGTCATGATCTCACAGTTCTTGGGTTCAAGCCCCATGTTGGGCTCTGTGCTGACAGCTCGGAGCCTGGAGCCTGTTTCCGATTCTGTGTCTCCCTCCCTCTCTGCCCCTCCCTTGCTCACTCTGTGTCTCTGTCCTTCAAAATAAAAAAATAATAAAGACAAAAAATAAAAAAAAATCAAACCTTCTATGAAAAAGCACAATATTAGTTTTAGTACATTTTTGTTGAAAAACTATTGTTAAAAGAGACTGATTACTAAATGTTATTATTAGCACCACACTCTAACCAACTGAGCTAACCGGCCACTTGAGACTGATTACTAAATGTTAAAAAAATTCCAAGGAAAGATGATTGCTCACCAAGAATTCTGTATCTATGCAAGCTGTCAGTTCACTTAGGGTAGGGCAGTTTCAGGTACGTGAAGTCTCAAAAAAAAAAAAATGATCTCCCTGGTCCACTTTCCTGGGAAGCATATGGCTTCCATAAATTGAGGGACTAATCCAAGAAAGTGGAACCAAGAAACTCAGGAATAGGAGCAGGGAGAGAGGTAAACGGTGTCCCCGGGTCACAGCTTGTGTCACAGCAAACAGGCCGTCCTGAGTATAACAGGAGGTGAACAGCTGCAGAACAAGGTCCAAGAAGAAGCTTGGGCTGATGGATCACGTGCTGGGGATTGAATTCCTGTTAGGAACCTGGAAAGCGGACAAACAAAAACTTGAGACAATTGACTCTAGGGAAAGAAAACTCCAAGAAAATACAACCATACTCTTTGACATGACTCAGCTTAAACAATATGCATATAATAATATTATTATGAACACTGAATTCTTCTCTGACCCAAAACTAGGATATAGCTTTTTTTTTTTTGAAGATTTTATTTTTAAGTCATCTCTACATCCAACGTGGGGCTTGAGCTCACCGCTCTGAGGTCAAGCACTGAATGCTTTCTGACTGAGCCAGCCAGGCACCGAGGGTGTAAACGTTTTTTAGGGATGATGGAGGAATGGGAAGAGTTGTGTTTGAGGATGGAAGTTCAAGAGTTAAATTCTCATTTTCTGTTTTATGAAATTGTATGAAAAATCGGGGGAAAATCAAGAAATAACTGTACAAGCGTGTTACTGAGAAACAGGGAGGAACATACTAGTAGAAATGGCTGAAAGACTTGAAATTGATTAAATCTGAGAAGTGGGTCGAGAGTGTAATGAGGTGAACTTGCTTTTCTTCAGTCTTTTACTCTTTGATTTTTAAAATCCTGTACATGTCTAACTTGATAAAAATAAAAACAAATTAATTTAGTAAAAGGACATGGGAAGGAACAAAAAAATGGAAGAGGAATTTAGATGGAAGGATGGAACGTTCTGTCCCTTTGCATTTTAAATTAGGGGCAGGGCACATTAAACTTTTTAATATGTGCAGTGAATAATAAAAATGCACTTAGGATTTATATGAGACCAATTATAAAGCAAAGATGGGGAGATACAGTGTGTGAAAGAGAAAGAAAGGAAGAGAGGACGGGCAGGGATAGAGAGAAAACAACACCAAGAGACAGAAAGACAGATGGAAAAATAGAAAGACATACCCAGACACACATATACAAAGTGAGAACGGGGGAGACATGACAGGAAGAAATGTACAGATACGCACCCGTGTGTGCACACGCTGTCAAGTGATGACGGACACCCAAATCCTCATAGATAACATCTCGACCTTTCTAGAATGAGCTTCTCACCACCAAACATCACTCCCACCACCACACACACATTGGGACTAACTCTCCTCTGCTTTCAAGACTCAACTGAAATCTCCCCTCTTCTTGAGAGGCTTCTCAGCCATTGCTCTGTCTCCTCAACTTCTAGAAAAAGAATGTCTTATCTTATCACTCATTTGGGGGAAAAAAAATCCATAGATGGTCTTGTGACATTCTTACAAAGCCATATGAAGCTGTTGCTATTTCTCTCTTGAGCTGCTATGTCGCTTTCCAATGTTCATTATTTCAAACTGGGGACAGGAGAACCGAGCCTTACTCATTCTGAAGAATTTTCCATTGGCCCAGCTTCGAGGGAGGTTCTGGATTTGAATTCCTTCTCTGCCATTCGCTTGCTGTGTGGTTTGGGGCAAATTACTTGACTTCTCTTTGCGCTCGAGTGCAGGATAACTCCTTTGGTGGATTTTATTAGTCCAGTTTACTGATGAGAAAACCAAGGCTTAGAAGGCAGAGCTGGGATTTGAACCCATGTCTGACCCACTTGAAAGTCCATGTTTCTAACCATTATTCCATAAACCTAAATATAGTTTTTTAAAAGTTGTGTTTGCAGGTATATAGAATTGTCAAAATTCATCATACTGTAGATTTCAGGTGCATACATTTTATTATATATGAATTATATGTCAATAAAGCTGATTTTTAAAAGTAGAAATGTGATTTTAGGGGCGCCTGGGTGGCTCAGTTGGTTAAGCCTCCAACTTCAGCTCAGGTCATGATCTCGCAGTTTGTGAGTTCGAGCCCGCATTAGGCTTTCAGAGCCTGGAGCCTGTTTCGGATTCTGTGTCTCTGCCTCTTTCTGCCCCTCCCCAGGTCAGGCTCTGTCTCTCAATAATAAATAAACATCAAAAATAAAAAGAAATGAAATGTGATTTTAGAGCTTGCATTGTACATGCGATCAGGGAACAATAGCTAATTGTTAGCAAAAAATAATATAAACTTGAAAGCAAATGATGAAGGCTGGAACTTAAGGAAGGTTTTGTGTAATTCCTCATCTCTACCAGTCTGAATTAGAAATATGAAGTCTTACTGGCACACGGAAAAACAAAAACACACAGGTTTGTGGATGGGGTAAAACTGTTAGGTTTTATAATAGGAATCTCAAGGTACCATGTTCTCTCTCTCAATAGATAGATAGATACTTTCTATTTCTTTATTATTATATAACATACTTTTATTTATGATTATATAATAAATACATAATTTAATATAAAATATATATTATTTTTTCAATAAGCTCTACACCCAATGTGAGGCTTGAACTCAAGACCCCGAGATGAAGAGTCATATGCTCCACCTACTGAGGCAGCCCGGTGCCCCTGTCGAAGTCCCATGTTCAAAGTGTTTAGATACTCTAACTCCAGGCTTTTTGATCTCAGAATTCAAGTTTTACCAACCTCAATGCTATTGACAGTTCAGACCAGATGCTTCTTTGTTGGGAGGGACTGTCCTGTGCATTGTAGGAAGTTTAGCATCATCTCTGGCATCTACCTGCTAGATGCCCGGGGAACCCCTTCCTCGGTTGTGACAACAAATAATATTGCCTCATGTCCCCCACAGGGCAACATCACCAAGCGGAGAACCACGCTCTAACTACTGGATAGCACACCAACCTGAGTGGTAGAGTTTTTCCTCTTGGGTTGCAATACCAGCAGGGCTGGGGACTCATGTCCAGTGGGCCCACCCAGGGCACCAAGCGTTCCCAGGTCAGTTTCCTGCCAACTGGGCTCATCCCACTCCCCCTTCTGGGAGGGACCGCCACTTGCCTCCTTGGCAGGGCACTTCCATCACTGCACCCCGCCCATCCTGGGCTCCCTGCGCCCGGTCTGGTGGTTCTGTGCTGCCTCCTCATCTGCACCTCCAGGAGCAATGGCTGGCCTCCCTGCGTCCTCTTGTACCCTCCTCCACCCCCACCACTGTAAGTCCTCAGTGGTCTCCCCCTCCAAAGTATAAAGAACAGTAGTCTGTGGACAGGGCAGTGCTCCTTCCCTCTCCTTCAGAATAGCAAAGGAAGGAAATCCTCCATCCAGGGCACAAAGTGTGGGCTGAGAACAGGTCTCTTTCAAGCAATGATGGAGGGTGGCAAGGTTAGGTGGAAAGGAGGTGGATAACTCACACCCACACCCCAGGAGGGAATTTTAGAAGCTGACTGTCCCTCCCCAGGTCTGATTTGTTGTCACGGGCGCCCTCCCACCCTGGGTGTGTGGGTTCGCCTTCGTAAAAATTTCCCATTTGAACCACCTTCATTCCCTTACTGTAGGGATTCCTAGCTGGGAGAGATAGACCGAAAAATGGAAAGGGGGGGGAATACTTTACCCCATTGACTTTCTCACTCAGCACCAACCTCAAAATTAATTGGGGGGTAATGTTCTCCATTTTTAGATTTACATATCTCTAAGTAGACCAACCATGACAGTTTTATGACCCAAATACAAGAATACATTTTATGTTACTCAACGAACAAAACAACTTCAGATCTTAACAGGCAGGGAAATCAATAACACATATAATTAAAAATTTCCCTCTAGTTTCTAATTTTTCCAGAAGGTTTCCCTTCATTACTCTGAAATTTCTGGAATGTGTACATTGCACGGTCCCACCCATCCCTGGGCTTTAAGGCAGGAATGTCAAACACAATCAGCATAAGGTCACTGCTTGGTCAGTGGAAATTTTTTTAGATAGTGGTGACACCATGTCTGGTGCTTCCAGCCCAGGGTTTCTGACTCACAGCCATTTTTTGGTGGCAACAGATAGCCCTGGGGTGGATGAGTCCCCAGCCAACATGCTCCTCACTCCATCCTAGGGGCAGTTTGGAGATGGCAGGGGAGCAATGCAAACTAGAGCATCAGAATGGTCTGCCACTCTGAAGGCACATGCATTAGGGGTGCCTGGCTCTGACTAACAAGGGACGAGAGGCTCCAATTCCCACTACTTGTAAACTGTAGAGGTACCCAGAGGAAGCATCCACGCATACGCAGACTGAGACATTTTTTTTTAACACAAATGGCCCACACAAGTCAGAGTTACGGGAGTAAAAGAAGCAAAGAGAATGTGTCAACTTAGAAGAGACAAAGAACCATAACAACCAGATGCAACTCCGGTTCTGGATAGAATCTATGTCAGTAATTCACATGTTGAAGCCTTAATGTTGGATGTAATAGCATTTGGAGTAAGGCTTTTGAGAAGTGATTAGGTTTAGTTGAGGTCATGAGGGTAGGGCCCTAATGATGGGATGAGTGTTCTCTTAAAAAGAGAAAGAGGGGCGCCCGAGTGGCTCAGTGAGTTGAGTGTCTGACTCTTGATTTTGCCTCAGGTCATGATCTCACAGTTCATGACATCGAGGCCCATGTTCAACTCTGTGCTCACAGTGTGGAGCCTTGGAGCCTGCTTGGGATTCTCTCTCTCTCCCTCTCTCTACCCCTCCCTCCATCCCCCACTCACGCTCGCTCGCTCTCTCTCTCTCTCTCTCTCTCTCTCTCTCTCTCTCAAAAATAAATAAATAAAAAGTTAACAAGAGAGAGAAAGATCGGACCTCCTCCCCTTTGCTCTCTCGCTCTCTTGCCCTCTCACTCTGTGATATGGATGATTACAGCAAGAAAGTGGCTGTCTGCATGCTAAGAAGAGGGCTTTAACCAAGAACCAAACTGGCCAACACGTTGATCTTGGATTTCCCAGCCTCTAGAGCCATAGAAATAAACGTGCGCCAGCTAGTCTATGGTATTTTGTTATGGCAGCTGAGTTAAGACACCAGAACACTTTGGGGCACAATTAGGGAAATGTATATATGGCCTGGGTATTAAATAAGATGAAAATCTACTGATATGGAGAGGTGGAAAGCATTAACGGAGAAAAGCAGCTTTCAAAACAGCATGTGCAGGATGATCTTGTTTTGTTAAAAAACATATGCATAGAAAAAGTCCTGTGATGTTATACAGCAAGCTGTTAAATGGTAACCTTGGGTGGTGGAAATATGAGGTTTTATTTTTGCTTTTCAGTATTTGCTAACTTTCTACAGTGAACATATATTGCTACATAAAAATAAAAGTTTATTTTTAATTGGAGAGAGAATAAGTTCTGGGAGGGGTTTCCTAGAACATTTGCTCCCAACCCTCATTTTTTTTCAAAGGAGGAAAATTTTTGACTCATCACATTGACTTAAAAAAACAAAAACCAGAAAACACACACACACCACTTTTTATTGTGGAAATTTTCAAACAGATCCAAGTGCAGACAGAACATTCATCCAGCCTAACAATGATCAACTCATGGCCATTCTTGTTTTGTCTTTTCTGGCATGTACTTTCTCCTTTTCCATTTTATTTTGAAGCAAATCCTAGACCTCAAATGATTTATCCAATTAACATTTCAGGATTATCTCTCTGAAGACTAAAAATCTTTAACTGTGTACACCATCACACTTAAAAAGCTAATAATAATTCCTTAAGGTCATCAAAAACCCCAAGGGATCATATTCCCAGGTGTCTCATAAATGCAAGAAGCAAGTGTTTTTTTGTTGGTTGGTTGTTGTTGTTGGTTTTTTTAAGTTTGATTGAACCAGGATCCAAATAGGGTCCATAGATTGCAATGGGAGATATGTCTTTTTTAACTTCTTATAATCTACAGCTTGCTTCTCTGTCTCTTTATTTCCCTTGGTAATATATTTGTTGAGGAATCCAGGTAGCTTGCCCTGAAGTGTTTCTCATAGTTTCGGTTTTGTTGTTTGCATTCGATGGTGTTCAACACGTTCCTGTCTCCTCTGTTTTTCCCGTAATTGGTGATGGCACCTACAGGCTTTGATCATATCTCTGGGCTCAGTTTTGGGGGGCGGGGGTGGTAACACTTCATAAGTGATGGTACATTCTTTCATCAGGAGTCACATAAAGTCTGGTTGTCTTTTATAATGTGATATGGGATGTTTTCTGCTGTTGAATCTCAACACTGAAACTTGGATACATTTCTTCATAGTGATATTCTAAATCTAAAATTCTGTCTTCATTTATTAGCTGGAATATTTCTTTAAAGAGAAGCTTTATAATTCAAAATAATGAATCAATATTCTAGCATCCTCGAAAGTTGAGAAAAGTTTTTGTGTCAGTATGAGCTAATGAATTTAACCATATCTGTATTCCAATCCATTGTAGTTCGATGCTCAAATTATCCCATACTTTGACTATTGAGAGCCTTTTCAAATTTGCTCCCAGATCTCTTTGATATGACCTTAGCTACCTTTGATAGAAATCTCTCTTCAGAGCTGAAATATGATCTCAGTGGGCAATATGGACCATGAGAAATAAGGCAGACTGTTATTTCCAAAGTCTTTCTTTTCTCTCCCCTAGAGTCTGAATGTGTTACCTTTCCAGTGGGGGTCTCTCCACACAGCTCCTGTCTCCCTCTTGACTTGAATGCTCCTGGCCCCCCTCACCTCTGGCTGTACTGTCCTAGAGTTCCCTGCTGTGCTGGGGTCTGGAAAGGTAGAAAGTCAGTGTTGGAAATGCCTTTGTGACCCCCAGAGGGGACATGTAGTCCCAGGTGAGTCGAGGTGAGTTTTACCAGGTGTCAGGCAGGCAGGACTGAGTCTGGGCTGACAACCCAGGGGATGTTTATCCTTCCATCCTTCATGTGAAATTTATAAAGTGGCAGCACAGCCCAAGTCCTTGAAACTGCTAACTCTTCACAGGTCTCCAATCTTAGGTACCGTGAGGACTCACATTGGCCTCAAGCACCTGCCTTAGCTTGAGCCCTTCCTCCCCTAACTCTATCAGTTCTTGCCCTTTCCTCCAGCTCTGCTAATGTTCTGATCTCTGCCCCTACCCTTCAAGGAGGCCTGTGCTATCTGAAAGTGAGAAACTTGGCTTTGAGTGCCCATCTGGGATTTGAACAGTCACACGCCAGCTCCGCGGCTGATGCTTCATGCCTACGTCTGCCTCTTGTCACCGAGCACAGCTCACTCATCTTCATCCTTCTTGAACACCTAAAACTATTTATTTTTCTTTAAAAAAATAAAAAATATCTTTTCTGATTTCAAAATCAAGAAAAATACAAGCAATACAAATTTTTATTAAAGAATTTTTTTAATGTTTTATTTATTTTTAAGAGAGAGAGAGAGACAGCATGAGCAGGGGAAGGTCAGAGAGAGAAGGTGACACAGAATCTGAAGACAGGCTCCAGGCTCTGAGCTGTCAGCACAGAGCCTGACACGGGGCTCGAACCCATGAACTGGGAGATATGACGTGAGCCGAAGTAGGACACTCAACTGACTGAGCCACCCAGGCATCCCCAATTTTTATTTTTTTGTTTATTTTTGAGAGAGACAGAAGTGAGTGGGAGAGGGGCAGAGGAAGAGGGAGACACAGAATCCGAAGCAGGCTCTGAGCTGTCAGCACAGAGCCCTGTGTGGGGCTCGATCCCATGAACCATGAGATCATGACCCGAGCCAAAATCATGAGTCCATCACTTAACCGACTGAGCTACCCAGGTACCCTAAAAATAAAATCTTGAAAAAAAAAAGAGGGATGCCTGGATGGCTCAGTTGGTTGAGTGTCCGACTTCGGCTCAGGTCATGATCTCATGGTTTGTGGGTTCGAGCCCCGTGTCAGGCCCTGTGCTGACAGCTCAGAGCCTGTAGCCTGCTTCAGGTTCTGTACCTTCCTCTCTCTCTGACCCTCCCCTGCTCTTGCTGTCTCTCTCTGTCTCTCAAAAATAAATAAAAAACATAAAAAAAAAGAAATCTTTTCCCAGTTTAATGTTTGTAGTTTGGATTTGCCAGATAGAAGTTTTAGTTGAGAATGTGATCTAACTTAAAAGTCTTTCAGTCTGTTTCTGGTTTTCATGTCATTTTAGAAAGACCTCCTCCATCCTAAGGTTATAAGAATGTTCACCTACTTTTTGGTCTTAATGTTTTGTTTTTACATTTAAATCTTTTGGCATAATTAATGAACTAGAAATCTAGCTTCTCCACATTCTCCCTTGAGAAGCTAATTGCTCAAGAAACAACCACTAGGGACACCTGGATGGCCCAGTTAGTTGGGTGGTCGACCTCAGCTCAGGTTATGATGTCATAGTTCGTGGGTTCAAGCCCCATGTCAGGTTGTGCTGACAGCTCAGAGCCTGGAGCCTGCTTCAGATTCTGTGTCTCCCTCTCTCAAAAATAAGTAAACATTTAAAAATTTAAAACAACAACAACAACCCCTGAATAATTTCCCCCCATCATTAAAATACCGCCTTTATCATATACATCCTAAATCCTCATGGACATTTGGAACTATTTCTCGACTCTTCTGATGGGTGTGACAATCCTGTGCCAAACCTAGTACACTGTGCTTTTATTTTAACTTTTAATATTTGGTAGGCCAGGTTCCCCTGTTACTTATCTGTTTCAGAACGTTCCAGTGATTCTCATTATCATTCTGGATGAACTTTTGCATTATTTTGTAAAGTTTTCCAACTTACCCTTTTGGAATTTAGACACTGTATCAAATTTATGGGTTTAGGGTAAACTGACATCTTTTATATTACGGTCTTTTCACACTCTGCTTATGCAAATATTTCTGGTTTAAGTAACTCAAAGGGCTTTAGTTTTATTTACTAAAATTTTTTTAATGTTTATTTATTTTTGAGAGAGAGACAGAGTGCAAATGGGGCAGAGGCAGAGAGAGAGGGAGACACAGAATTTGAAGCAGACTCCAGGCTCTGAGCTAGCTGTCCACACAGAGCCCAATATGGGGCTCAAACTCACAAACCGTGAGATCATGAGCTGAGCTGAAGTCAAACGCCTAACCGACTGAGACACTCAGTCACCCCAGGACTTTAGTTTTATTCATCAATCAAATATAAGTCCTATACATTTCTTACTAAAGTTACTCCAGAATACTTCATGATTTTGGTTGCTCTTATAAGCAAGATATTTACTTCCATTAATTTTCTAACTAATTATTTAAAAGATATCAAGGGGTTCCTGGTGTCTCAGTCGGTTGAGAGTACAACCCTTGATTTCAGCTCACGTTGTGGTCCCGGGGTCATGGGACTGAGCCCTGTCTCAGGCTGCACTCCATGATGAGTACAGAGACTGCTTGGGATTCTCTCTCTCTCTCTCTCTCTCTCTCTCTCTCTCTCTCTCTCTCTCTCTCTCCCTTTCCCTCTGTCCTGGCTTGCCCTCTCTAAGATTAAAAAAAATGTTTTTTAAGGTATTGGAAATCATGACATTTCTGTAAACATGGATGGGCTTCGAGGACGTTAGTCAGACAGAAAGGCAAATACTCCATGATCTCACTTATATGTTGAATCTAAAACAACAGCAACAACAAAACTCACAGACATGGAGAACAGATTGCCAGAGGTGGTGGTTGGCTGGGTGGACAAAATGAATGAAGATGGTTAACGAGTACAGACTTCCAGGTGTAAGGTAAGTCCTGGAGTTGCGATGTACAGCATAGCGACCACAGTTAACAAGCCTGCACTGTATATTTCCAAGTTGCTAAGAGGGTCAGTCTTAAAAGTTCTCATCGCAAGAAAAAAATAGTAACTGTGTCGTGATGGAAGAGGTTAACTACACTTACTGTGATGATCGTTTCACAATATATACCTATATCAAATCATTATGTTGGACACCTGAAACTAATACAATGTTATATGTCTATATATCTCAACTTAGAAAATAAATAAAAATGTAAAAAACTATTGCCTATTCATATTTTCTTCTTAATGCATATCTTCATCTACACTCTCCCGTATAAAACTCAGTCTTGGCCCAAAGTATTCTTTCTATATATTTTTTTAACTTTTTAAATGTTTTTTATTTATTTTTGAGAGACAGTGAGAGCAGGGGAGGGTCAGAGAGAGAGGGAGACACAGAATCCAAAGCAGGCTCCAGGCTCTGACCTAGCTGTCAGTACAGAGCCCGATGCGGGGCTTGAACCCATGAACGGTGAAATCAAGACCTGAGTCGAAGCCAGACGCTTAGCCGACTGAGCCACTCAGGCGCCCTTATTTCTATATTGATGATTCCTAATATCCACAGTTTTCTCATCTCTCCCAAACTATTGTCATTTCATCCTTAACTTGGTGTTTCCCAAATTCCAAAATTTCTCATACTGCCGTCATAATTTTCTATACTCTGTATATCACACCTGTACCATTATTTAACATTCTTCTTTAAACCAACTCATTAGAAATAAATTTAGCCTTATCTTGTGCAACAATGCCCATGAAATAACAAATACTTTTGATGTACTGGCTATAATTTCTCTAATAGGAATGAAAATAAACAGAAAACTGTTAAAACTTTTTTAAAAAAAATGTTCTTCTTGGGGCACCTGGCTGGCTCAGTCGGTAGAGCATGAGACTCTTGATATCGGGGTTGTGAGTTCGAGCCCCACGCTGGGTGTAGAAATTACTTAAAAATAAAGTTTTTTTTTTCAAAGAAAAAAATGTTCCTCTTCAGATTGCTTAAAAACATCTCTTGTTCCATCCACCACCCTTTTTGAAACTCTGGTCTAGCTGGTAACAAACCTTTCAGCCTGGATATTAACCATTGCTTCCAATTTGAGATTCTTCCCTAAAAAGAATCTTGCTTTGCTCTGTCAAGGTGTTCATTTCCCCAGTCATGGGGGTTCCAAACTTGGCCTTCAAAGATCCTGCATTCGGCCTCTTCATTCCCCACCTGAGGCTTTTCTTTCAGCTGCAGCTTACGAACTGTCCCTTGCCCTTGATTCTCCCAGACACTTTTTATCCTCTCCCCTGATTGCTTCCTGAGGATGAGCATCTTGCTCTGATGCCCATCTCTCTGAACCAGCTTGATCATGGCTGACTCACTGCCATGTGCATTATTTACACACATTGCCTACCCCACTCTCTTACTCTTCTTCAGATAATCATACAGTGACCTTGGGACATTCCCTCCTCCCCTTGCTCATCCAAACCTTACCTGTCCTTTTCGGCTCAGTTTCCCGGAAGCCTTAGATTATTCCAGCCCCACCCCCAGCCCCCCTCACTGCTGTAGCACTGCCCAGTGTTGCCCCAGGTGCCTCATCCCTCCAGAGTAGACTATAAACTGCTTGAGGGCAAGCTTTAGTCTGAATATTCCTTCTGCATGAGTGTATTGCCAAACAAAAATCAGATGCTGGCTCAGTAAATGTTTGCTGAATCTCGGCAAGGTGGCATTCCCAAAGACTTACCTCAAACTCCACCTCTCCCTGTTATTTGCCACAGCCACTCACCCCTCCCTGCACCACCTCCAACTCCCACCAACCACGGGGCAAGAAGGAAAAGAAACAGGTGTAAGAAAAGCAGAGCACACTGAAATAGAAGAAGCCAGTTCTAGATCGTTAGTCTTTTAATATATTATTCTGAAAAGAAAGGAATTAAAAAAAAGTTCCTGACATCTCTTCTGATTTTTTAAAATTTAAATAAATACCCTGCCCACCCCCCACCCGCTAAAATTTCCCTCCTTCCCCATCATCCCGCCCATCCCTGGTACTAGACCCTCACCCCAGAGCTAAATAAGATGCCTGTTTCATAACAGGCCACACTCACTACCAAATTCCGGCCATTGGTAAGTTCTGTAATGAGTCTGCAGCCCTCAGCTCACCGGAGCCCCTCCCTTCTCTCACTGGCTCCCCACTCCAGACCGATCCCCAGCTTCAGGGTGGGCGTGGACGGTGGGGCCTTCAGGCACTGGGGAGAGCGCCAACTTGGTTCCCTTTAATTGCCCACCATTGCCTACTCCCTGCCCAGGAGTAGGTCAGATGGGCCCAGAATTGCCCTCCCAACTAAAATAAATAACGAAATAAATACCCCCTCCCCATTCCCGGCTCTATAAAAGAGCCCCTCTACCTCACACTCTCTAGCCCCGTCCTTCACTGGACCCGCCCCCCTTCCTCCCTTCCCTTCCCTCCTCCCCCATGCTGAACTCCGGCTCGGCCTTTGCTCTCTCAGGAGGAGGAGTCCACCTCGCCCAGCTAGGAGAGCAACGGAGGGCCTCACTCCCAACCTCAAACAAACCCTCCTCCCCCAAATCTCAGGGGGTGCGGCTGGCGCCCCAAGCCCGATGGGCCTGGCGGACTCCCCGTCTCCAGGGCTTAGGGTGGAAGGCAAGGGTTCTCCCTGGCTTTCTCTCACCTGGTCCTTCAAGTGTCCCTCTTTCAAGGCAAGTCTCCCGGAGAGCCGGGCACCCCCGCCCTGCTCCCCAGTCCGGTGCCCCGGCCTCCCGGCCTCCTCAGATGGCAGTGTCCCAGAGGACGGTGTGCTGCCGGCGGCAGGGCGGGGTGCCGGACTTGCGGGGCTCGGGCCCCCGCCGCCAGCTGGGGAGGATGGGCATGCTCTCCTGCTTGCAGAGGCCTCGGTCCGGGCGGTGGCGGGCCTTGATCTCCTTGCACACGCAGCGCTTGCGCTCTATCACCTCCAGGAGCTTGCCATCGCGCTCGCGGGCGGGCTGGGGCGGTAAGGGCAGCGGCAGCGGCAGCGCGGGGTGGGTCTGTGTCCCTTCCTCCCGCCGCCGGCCAGCGACGAAGGGAGAAAGGAAAGGGGGGGGGGGGTCAAGGACCTCGGAGTGACCAGGTCCTGTCCCCCACTGCAAAAACCAATGCCTTCCCCCAAAACAAGTTCATCTCGTGCCCCCCAAGGCCTCTGTCCTCTCCCCCCCCCGGTTGGGGGTGGGGAGTGGGTGACAAGAACCCAGCCCTTGTACCCTTGGCCTTGCAGGGTGCCCTGGTGCCAGGCTGGGCCTGTCTCACCCTGAGGAATGGGCACTTTTAACAAACTGCCTTCCTGTAGAATGCATTTTTTTAATTGGTCGCCCCCAGCCCCCAGAGGAGACACCTTTTCCTGAATGCACAGAGGCCACACTGCAAGCTAGAGGTGGCCCTGCCTGCGTGTCTATCTAATACAGTCCCTTCTGGGGATCGCCACCCCTTGCTCCCCGCCCCAACTCTCCTTTGGACCTCTATTAGTCTGTGTCAGCCCCAACCTGACCTCCTACTTTTCTTTCTATACCCAGGCTTTCTTTCCTGCTGCTCCTTCACCAATAAAAGAAAACCCGACTCTGTCCTCCTCCTCACCTGGCTTGGGGCATCCCTAGGCTGGCTGCAGGGCCGGGGCGTGTGGAGCGCGGCCTGCCGGACTCCAGAGGTGGAGGCGGAGCGCCCCAGGCGGTAGCCTCCTGTGAAGTCTGGGGTGGAAAATAAGAAGTGAGGAGGGGTAGGGGCATCCAGGTTCTTTTCCCAAAGTTCCCAGAGGGCAGCCCCTTCCAGGCTGTCCAGGACTCAGCAGACGAGTTAAGGGGATGGACATGCGGCGGTAAAACGGAGGGCCCAGGGCACGGACCCAGAGGTTTCTCCCATCCAGCCCCATCGTGTCCGGGTGTGGGCAGGGTGTCACCTCCATTGCGGTGGCAGGCAGGAAACGTCTGACAGGGTATGGGCAGCGCTGTGCGGCTCCCTCCTCGGTCCCCTCCATGGTGGATCCTGGCCAGCAGGCCCTCTGCCCCCTGACTCCTCACTGGGATTCCTGATGCCATAGGGCCCCTGTCCTCACGCTCCACCTTGCCTGGACCCTCGGCACTGCCATTCCAGGCCCGGGCGCCATCCTCGATCTCTGCTGGGATGGATGACAAGAGGAGCTCAGTGCCTATACACGAGAAGGGTCTTGCTGTCCCCCCAGCAACACACACCATGGCATGCAGGGACCAGAAGTAACTGCCCCTTTACAAGTCACAGCTGGGGAGGCAGGGACCCCACCTCACACTCCCCAAACACACATGCACACACACAGGAGGGACCCCGATGCTGCCACTTTCCCTTCCACCCACTGGTACCATCCCTGGGCTGAGAATCAGATATTTGCTGTTGTCAAACCGTTTTCTGTGGTCAAAGGGGTCTCCCCTGCCCCAGAGGCCCTCCAGACTGATGGGGCCAGAACGGCCACCACTTGAAACAGAGACCAGGAACTCTGGTCTTCCCCAGGAGTGTGAGGTGGGGGGGATCCCAAATCCTGAGCCAGGAAGTGGGAAGGGGGAGGTTGTTGGGGGAAGGGTTGAAAGTGAACTAAGCTCAGCTCAGAGAGGAGGCCTGGCAGAGCATTGCGTTGCCAGGCAACGGTAGGGGCCTCCCTCTCCTCTCCCTCCTGTCTGGATGGGTTGCCATGGCAACAGCTGGGAGGCAGCTGTGTTTAGCTCCTAGTGTGCGCACACTCACAAACACACACCCCTGCAGCCTAGCAAAGGGAAGGGCAGGAGTAGAGCTGGACAAGGCAGGAGGAGGCTACTCTCCAGGCCAGATTCTAGCCCCTCCCCATTGCAGATCCTCCTGCCCCTCCAGCGCACACTTGGGGACCTGTCCCCTCAGTCTCTCGCATGCCCTTATTCTCTGGTCTCCTTTGAAAACTTCCCACTTCAGGACAATGGGTTGTGGCTTCCAAATAAGCCTTCCAATGCTTCCCTTAAATCGTCGCGGGCATCCCCAGCCCCCCACCCCCAAAT
Source organism: Helogale parvula (assembly GCA_004023845.1). NCBI lineage: Eukaryota > Metazoa > Chordata > Mammalia > Carnivora > Herpestidae > Helogale > Helogale parvula. The sequence goes on along the minus strand of PJEM01003967.1, from coordinate 1,886 downwards.
TCCTACCCCTCACTCACTGTCCAGTTCTTTTGCCTTCCTCCCTCCATACAGGACCTTCCTCTGCAGAGCCCAGCCTGCCCCAAATGTCGTGGCGCCCATCTCCTCTTCTTCCTCCTCTGGTGTCCCTGCACTGGCGATGACATGGGCGCAGGAGATGCTGGCAAAGGCACCCCCATCGGTCCCTTGCTCCTGAAGCTGGATCTTGACCATGGGGGATGGGGCCCCCATTCCACAGCCCTTATTCAGCACCCCCCCAGCCTTGAGGCTCTCATAGGCAGGGGGTCTCTTGAGCCCAGCTGCTGCAGCTGGGTAGGTCCAGAGGGGAGTCAGGGGGCCTGCAGTTGGGTCCGGAAGGCTGTGTGGGGAGGCCAGGCAGCCACGATGGTGGAGGACCCCAGCTGCTGCACCCATGGCCCCGCTGTGGGGGCTGGACTTCCCAGGCACTGGGGGCCTCGAGCTGGTGCACAGCATCCCATGGAGGACTGAGATCTCCTTCTCCGTCTTTGGCTCCCCAGCACCCAGGGGTGGACCGGCTGGCAGGACGGAGTGCGTGGTCACCTTGACTGCCGAGTACACCATGGTGTAAGACACAGCCTTGTCCTTGGGGGGGCCAGGGAGCAAGGCGGCCGGGGCAGGAAGGGCTGCCGGCACCCCTGCCGCCTTGGGGCAGATCATGCTGTGGGAGTTGGGGAGCTCCCGCTCCCCCCGGGGCTGGCCAGAGCCCTGGGGTGGCAACGGTGTTGAGTGGCTCCGGGCCCGGCCCGAGGGTCCCAGCAGCAGCAGGTTGGCAGCAGGAGGCGGAGGCGGCGGGGGAGGCGTCTCCCGCTCCCGGACAGGCACTTGGGGAGCTGGGGTGGAGCCCGCTGGCTCCTTCGAGTGGCAGAGGACCGGTAGCCTCGAGACCCCATCGCCAGGGGTTCGGGAAGCAGGCTTGGCTTGGGGGAAGGCCAGGAGCGGAGGACGGTGCTGGAGGAGGTTGGGGAAGGGCGGGGGGATTTCACAAGGAGTGGTCTTGGTAGGTGTCCCATCCCTCCTGCTTGGGAGGGCTGAAGCTGGCCGGCGGTGAGTGTGGGGCTGCAGGGCCTGAGGCTGGTGTGGCGAGGAGGTTGCGGTCAATGGAGGGGCCCCATTGGCCCGGCCTTCCCCTGCCTCCTCGGGCAGCGGGTACTTCATCTCTTCATATATAGCCTCGCTCTCCTCTGAGTCTGAATCGGCGCCAGCTGGAGGGGTCGGGCCCCTACCCCCAAGAGGGGGTCCAGTCAGGCCCCCTCCACTTCGCCCTCCTCCCCTGAAGACATCCCCCACCATCTCAATGTACACGGGCTCCTCTTCCTGGGCACCCACCTCAGGGTCCCCAGCTACGCAGGACCCCCTACTGAGGCGTTGAAGGGGCAGATTCCCCCCTCGAGGAGAGGGGGCTGGGGGGCAGGACTCATCAAAGGAGACAGAAAGCTGAGTATTGGGGCTTCGCCTGGGCTTCTGCGGAGGAACCTTCCGGCTGGACTCTCGGCCCTCTGGGGTTGGCTTCTGTGAGCCTGGGTAGAATGGGAAAGAGAAAAATAAGTTCTTAGTGGGGGAAAGAGATGGGAAGACCCTTTTCATCTCTTACCCCATCTTCAAGGACTTGTCTCTTTATTTTCCCCACATTCCTCAACTTAAAGCACATGGGTTCCTTTTTTGCCAGCCAGCCCTATCATCCTTCTGATGAACTCCCCTGAATCTGCGGTTCCCACCCTAAATTTTGTTCCACCCTCACGTCTCTTCAAGGCCACCCCCTTTTCAGGAATGGGCTTTTCAGGGAGCTTCCCCTACCCTTGAATGGTTCATCTCAGACCCTTCCAAAAAGAAACACCCCCCCCCACTCCCTCTGAGAATGGAACCTTCCA